>JAVYIG010002024.1:0-242500 GCA_035222895.1 Strongylocentrotus droebachiensis | reverse complement strand
TGTGATTGCCATTAAACAGTTCCATATCGTAGGGTTATATCTTGTACCCAAAGTTAACCTTTGAAGTTCACCTTGTTTTCCTAAAAGTTGTAAGTTCAATGGTTGCTTTAAATTAGCCTCTTTAATTTATATAGACTCTGTGTCCCTATTCACCACCATGTGTGTTTTTCTTAATTAGTGAGTGGGTGAGAGCTGGGGGTGGGGAGAATGTGACTAAGAGGGAAATTAAAATATCCAGAGAGAGAGAGAGAGAGAGAGTCGGGAGACAGACATAGAGCAAGAAAATGACTGGATGGATGACTGAAGGAGGGAGAGATGGAGAGAGAGACACATAGAGAGAGAGATTTTCATTGTGTATCAGTTATTCTGTATGCCAAAACCGAAAGAAATTTAAAAACATGTCATGTATCGAATAGTTATGAAAACGAGTGTCAATATTAAGATATTATCACTACCTCACTAAACTTGACAAGGAATCAATTATGAGTGAACCATTTGAAGAGCTTTTCTTTTCAGGGAGCATCGCTGCTTTTCTATTCTTCCAAACTAAGGCGCAGGTAAAAATGAACCCTGGATTATCGCCCCCGCAAGCATTCTTCGGGCGCCCTCCTCCTTCTCTTTGTGGTTTCTTGTTATTTCATAATTTTATTTTGTATAACTACTAATTCATGAACTAAAAACATATCAAAATATGGACAAGACTGTGAAAAATAGTCTATTGTGGTGTTTTATTATGATTTGTTTATTGTTTTGTAATAATTTGAAGACTATTTTTTCAACTACTTAAATAGAGATATTATCAATACAAACTAATTGTTATTATTTGTTATAGTTTGGACTCTATAAATCTACTTTAATCGTGTTTTTCTTGTAAATAAACTTTGATTTTACTCTTGATTATTTTTACCCCAAAGAGTTTACTGTAGACCATTTAAAACATAAGTTAACAGGGAGCCAAGGCTATAAGTATTTGTATGAGCGGCCATCTTATCAGAATATCAATGATATAACAAAGAAACACCCACTCCTCATTTTCGAAACCGGACGAGAAACTAGGAATCAATTTTACATGGCCTATAATACATAGACCAGATTATATTCGTTGCAAATATTATACCTTTGATCAAATGCATGCAAGCGCGCTCACCCAATGAATCAACCTACCTAAAAGGAAGCGGGAAAAGGCGTTTATACAGTCGTGGTTGTAAATATAGCTAGTATTACTACTACAGTGCTACTCCACGTCAATATGTAGTATGCTATGATTTCTTAGATGAAAAAGGGCTCTAATGAGAATGGAAAAGGGTAATTTGTCGAAAATAGGAGCACTTATCAGTTTTCAATAGGGGCATTAAACAGTGCAAGCGGCGTTTATGAAAAGGAGAAAGGTTTCTTATAATAAAAGAAAAGCGCCACTTGTCTGAAGATAAAAAGGTTTTTATAATAACAAGTGAAAATGGGGCATGTGTAAAAATAAAAAAGGGCTTTAGGTGTAAAGGAGTTTTTGTGAGAAAGAGATGGGGCTATTAGTAAAACGGGTAAACAATGGAAAAGAGGCACTAATTTTAAATAAAAGGGGCATTCGTTGAAGAAAAAGGAGCAGTCGAGTGGATGCGTCACCGGACTGTCGATTACAAGGTCCGCGGTTCAAGTCCCACCGCGGCACTAATGTCCTTTAGCAAGACATTGATCTACATTTGCCACACTCAACCCAGGTGAGGTAAATGGGTAGCTGGTAGGATTATTCCTTGAAATGCACTGTGCGCTGATTACGGCTGCCGGAGCTAAAGCTAGGGTAATAATGTCCAAAGCTCTTTGGAAGCGCATAGAGATGCTATTTCATAACGTATTATGCGCTATACAAGAACAGAACTATTATTATTGTCATTAAATGACATGATTTATATACATGATTTGTTTTAACTGTCATTTATGATTGTTTTTGTTTAAGCGTCTGGTCAAGAAACTACGTAACATGGTATCTTAGCAACATTAATTGAAGAATTGCGCACTTGCATTATACACAGCAGTTTGCTAATCGTCCGAGTTTGTTCGTAGTAGTTATTTGCACCAGTATGACTTCCAGATTTAATTATAACTCCTAAAGTTTCACCCTATACTTGAAGGTATGTTTCTGGAATAATTTGTCATAATGTTTTTAAATAGCATCTAAGATAAGTAGCAGTTATTTGATAGTTTGCATGGCCATTTATCGATTCGAGTGCATTCATTCATGCACAGATTTATGTTGATTGATTGTCGAGCTTTGATGTTGAAAGTAAAGTGCCTTTGTTTTTAGCTTGAAAAGGAAAGTGATTAGCATGAAATTATTATTTGGTTGATGTAGAATATGTGCAAGAGTCACAGTTGAAAGGCAGACTTATGTAAATTGTGTATACGATGTGGAACAAGGAACGTTCCTGCGGGAACTATATTTTTACTTTTACTTGGATTTCTTTAGAAAACGCTCTACGCACAATGTCGGCGGCGGAGTGATATTTCAACCAAATTTCTGCGTGATAAGGCATACGCTTATAGCTAGGTTTAAAGTTAGGCGTTTCATATGTTAATAGTGTTATGCAATCATGATCAGGACATATGCATGTTTTATATGTTTCATATTTTAACAAAGTACTTTGGATTCATTCTCTTGTTGAAGAAGCACATTAATTCAAAACACACTTTGTGAAATACTAGCATGATATAATTAGGGAAAACTTTTAATTATTTTTTATTCATCACAATTCATGTGGAATTGTTTATCAGGGTTTGAAACTACAATGTTACATTCCATGTGTGGATACATTGATCTTATGAATATTGTGTTCTTTCTGTTTGGTTTACAGGGTAACCAACACAGTTGTTGAATAGTTTATTATTCACTACGTTTGTACACCACAAGAGATTAAAGAAGGCATCAAGAATCAAGTTACACGCCCGAGTTATTCTCTTTATTGCAACAACGTGTCAAGTACAGGAAGTCTATATTGATCCATCACAATTATTATTATCTTTATTATCATATTTTAATAAGAGCATTCATGGGAGGAGAAAAGGGGCATTTATTGGAAGGGGAAGGGCTCTTATTTGATACAGAAAGGGGGGGGGGACAAATCATAAGGAAAGAGGCACCTATTAACAAAAAGAAGGGGCTACGTGTCAAAATAAACGGGGCATTTATCAGCGGAAACAGTTGGCACTTATTAACATGGAAAAGGGTAGTTCTTATAAGGAAAAGGAGCACTTGGGAAATAAAGTAATAGCACACAGCGTAAGCAAGTCTAGTTGAACGTGATTAAGTTGAGGACCAAAACAGAAATTTAACAATGCCTCACCCGCATGGATGAACGTTATACAAAATGTTCTTATCTTGACGGGACGGTATCAATGTTGCGCGTATCAAAATAGAAGGGACACTTGTCAGAGGTAAAAATTGGCACTTATTAAACTAAAAAGGGGTAGTTGTTATAACGAAAAGGGGCACTTAGGAAAGTAAAAGGGGAACCTCTCATATTTTTGTAGAGGAAATTATCAGGAAAAGTATATGCACTTTGGGGATAATTGTTTGGGGTATCCCCCCCCCCCCACCCCCACCCCCTCCCCTCCTGGAGTACCACCTCTGAAGTAATAGCACGCAGCGTCAGCAAGTCTAGTTGAATGTGATCAAGTTAACAAATATTTAACAATGCCTTACCCGCATGGATGAACATTATAGAAATGTTCATATCTTGTCTGGACGGTGTCAATGTTACAAGGCAGGAACAGCGAAGTCTTTCAAAGTTAGGGGTGCAGCGACATGAAGAGCACTTGTTTGCACAAGAAGGGTGCACCTACAAAGGGTAACCTCAAAACGGAGAGAAAAGAAGCGTTGGTGAATCGTTATTACCCTGGATTGTATCAGAAATGATCTTCAACATGTTTTTCTCTACTGCATCAGCGTCATACTTTGCAGATGTGTGTGATTGTCTGAAGATTCATTCAGCAAAATTTTAGGCGAAATCTTTCAATGACATTTATATTCCTGATGGGGTTTTAAGCAAAGTTTTATTATTAAAAAACATAATTAACGAGATAGGCCTATTATTAACGCAAACGAGTGAAGCCAAGAAATGTTGTCAGATATCTTATGACCATAATACATCTAATGATGTTCTCTCCTTCCTTGTAATTGGACACGAATACGTATTAATTATCTAATTGAAGTCTCTATACAAATTGATAAGGCACGCTCCTGATTTGTGTATCATTATATTATTCTCATAAAAACACTAATAACAACACTGTAACAAAATGATAGGCATATGATTTACATAAACAGTTCTTCTCCCGGGTTCAATATATGAAGTATTGGCCAAACATGCTAACCTAGGGTTGCAATACGAATGAAGAACCAAAGAAACATAAGCCCTTATCAACGGTTATACACTATAGCCAAGGTATCAAATATGAAAGGAAATTAAATTCCTCAGAATAGTTTTGAAACTCAAGTGTGATCGATTATTTCTCTCGAGTCAATCCGTAATCATCGCTTTGTTTCTTCCTCTTTAAAATGATATCCCATTTTGTAATGATGTTTCAGTCTATCAAAATAAGGGGCAAGGTCAAAAGTGAAATGTTACTGCTCTTGTCAGGCTGTGCATTCTTCTTTTGTGCATAGTTTCAGGCTGCTGTGTTTTCAGATGATCCTCCATGAGCAACATACACACTGCACTGGAACAAACATGCATGAAGTGAAACAACCATGTCAGCACTGAAATAATCATGCTTTTTTAACAACAACAAACATGCAATACACTTCATTCCACATTAAGTAACCTCTTTAAAAAAAAAAGGCGCTATCACATCTTTTTAGAGAACTACTGCTTCGAGTTGCCTAATTGCCCGGGCCTTTTCAACATATATTACATTAGGCATGGTGCATCAGAAACCTGATCACCTAACAGTAGCGAATCTTGCCCGACATGTCTGCAAAGTGCATGAATTTTATTCATAGATTCTTTAGAATGTAACATTCATGGATGTCCAAAACGGTAAGCATTAATCCTCTTCACTTGGCAAATTCCCTCACATATCCCATGTCGATCCCATGGTTGTGTACACGCAATAATACACATGATTTCTTAGCTGCTAGGTTAAAACAAACCATCAAACAACCAAACTAGCGCTACATGGTCACGTGAAGTCCATCTCAGAAAATTTCAAAGCTAGCTGAGATGGACTTCACCAGCCCATTCGGGATATTTGTTAAGTAACGTATGAAACGCAAAGATTTACCCCAAAACTCTTGTTCAATGGTAGTCCTTTATCAAAAACGATCTCCTCTTCATGACATGAACATATTTAATAGTGTGTTATTGTGAGAATGTTCCTTCATAGGTAGGATGACCCAAATCCATTGGACATTGGACAGCTATAGTTATCTACGAGTCGATACGATGAAGCCATATAAGGCACTCCAGACCGACCGAAATAATGAAGATTGTATACACATGATAGAGGTAAAGATATCATAATGTGTGTTGGCTCAGTTACTAGAGCGTCCGCCTCACTACCGAGAGGTCGTGGGTTCGAACCCCGGCTGCGTCATACCAAAATACGTTAAAAGACGGGAGTTGCTGCTACCTTGTTTGGCGTTCAATTCAACAATAAGGGAAGGGGATAGAGCAGCGTCGATCTGGCGCTGCTTGGTGGCTGCCGGGCTCACGATCAATTGGGCCAAAAGAATTTCCATTTTCGGTTTAACTTAATACAATTTGGAGTGGACTTTTAAAAGATTATTATTATAATTATTATTATAACAAAACTTTTTGAAAATAATCCTTGGTTTTTTATATTTCTGTCTTCTCTTTTCTTTCTTTCATTATTTCTTTCTTTTCTTCCCTTCTATTTTCTTTTGCTAGGAAAGCATGTATATGCTTGTAAGATAACAACCAAATTACCGACGCTTTTAAATCCTCTCCGGGACTTGGAATGAGGATTAATGCCTTACCAAAATACATGAGCGTATTGGCTTGATTTTGAACCCGGGACCTACCGGTTTCGAGGCCAATGCTATTCCACGCAGCCATCATGCATCATTTCTTCAGTCACTTTACTTTCTGAATTTTGTTATTAGATTCCAATTCGTTTTTTCTTCAATGTTTTATTTTTATTTTTCATTTTAGGATGTGGGCAGATCGCAAGTTTTCGGTAGACGAGAAGATAGACAAAACTTCTTTATTCTTTTCTGTATTGATCTATTTTGTTAAAAGCATTTAAATTATGTAGTCCATTCAAGCACTCTGATCTTGAATGTATTCTGCAAGGTGACAGGAAAAGGGATTATAAAGCTGCAGACATTTTTATAAAGGGATTTTCCAATTGTGCTCAAACTTGGCAAGGGAATAAAACACACACAGTTCTTTATTTGGCCTAGCTATCATCGCAACGTAAAGCTTACTCCGTTTTACATATATAAGATATCAAAATTAAAGTAGTATAGGCAGGGTCATCAAGAAATGAAAACAATTTATGTTAGAAATCAAAGATCAGACAAAAATAGCCTACCGAACAGTGTAAGAGCTACATTGTTGGTGTATGCAGCTTCAGAATCTTAAAATTATATAGAAGAAAGTATACTGTTTCAGGAAAAGCTAAAAACTGAATCTTGATCATGATTACAAATTTATTTAATAAGCTCTAGCTATAAATCTCACCATGTGTTATTCTCGTGGTTATGTGGTGCCTGGTCACATGTCTTTTCTTTTCGAAAACCTAATCGGAGCCTAATCTTTCTAAAGCAAGGAACATAGTAAGAGGGCGCTCGACAACGATCCCTGTTTAGTGTAGTTGATTAAAGGACAGTTTGGCCAACCCGGATTGAGTTTGGTTGAATTTGATGAAAACTGTTTTGTTGGGCTAGCACCAAAAATAGATGGCTGTAATCATTTCAAAAGATATTTTAAGCATTGAGAAGTCCCCCTTTGTGCGCTTCGGAATATTCAGTTTCTTCAACCCCTACTAGAGAAAGAAGGCGATTCGTTGTACCGTTCTCGACTCTTAATCCTTATCTGAATCCAGTTTCCCCCGCCCCTCCTGCGCGAAAGCCTTGACGTGTTATTAAATTATTAGAGAAAGAAGTCGATTCGTTGTACCGTTCTCGACTCTTAATCCTTTTTCTTCCTACGTCCTCTTCCTTTCTTCTTTCTCTCTCTTTTTTTTTGGCCGGCGTTTTTTGGGGGCGACCGCCCCCACCACCCCCTCCCCCCCCCCCCCCACTTTGTAGTGTTGGAACAAATCGGAAAATTGTCTACCACTGCATTTCGGTGACATTACCGATGTGGCCAATTTGAATTTCCATTAAGTGTAGTGATTACAACTCTAAACATTTCGTAGCTGTGAGATGTGGCCAATTTGAATTTCCATTAAGTGTAGTGATTACAACTCTAAACATTTCGTAGCTTAGAGATGATAGGAAATGCACCAGTTACACGTTGTCTTCTGGGTATTGACTGCACAGGTTTTCATGTGGTTTATTACTAAAGCAGTCACAAGGTGGCGCTAGAACAACTTATCCCTTCATAATGAAAGAGTCATCAATATTATTGTTCTGACATCTGTGATAACATTCATGTTTGCTTTTACAACGATTTCTGGAATCAAGATCCAGATTGATCACTTGCCACAACCTGAGAAATTAAATGTTTATACATCTTCTTGTACAGATATCATACATGTAAATTTTAACTGTCGTAGATGTGTTATATAACCAATGTTTACTTTTGCGTGGTAACTTTATGTATTTGCTAAAAAAAATCTTCTATTTCCCTTTTTTAGAATACATACACATTTGTATTCATAACAATTTTTCCTTAAACCACAACTATTAAAGAACCATAATTTTGTTGGAAGCCTTACCCTTTTTTCTTCCCTTTTTTGTATTGTTGTTACGTCGCATAACAATCAACTTCATATCATACACTGTCGCTCATAAAGGTGGAATATGTTTTTTATATTCCAATTTATGGAATTATTTAAAAATAATTTAAAAATAATGGATCTAGATAATAGTATACATTCTCAGATTTTATTGAATAATAATTTGCCAATGTGTGTTTTGCGTGACTGCTAAAGCATGTGTATGCTACTATGCTTATCAAATAGGGGACCTATGCCCTTAATTAAGTCATAAATTTCAGTATTGAGGATTAATGCCCCACAAAAGGGCACTAATATAGCACATCAACACGGTTTTGATCCTGGGGCCTCACAGTTACGAGGCCATTGCTTTGTCACTGAACCATGACTGTACGCAGCGGGGGCTAGGGTAGGGGGCAGTTTCCATACATTTAAACAATTGTGAATAACAAATGAAGCATCCTACTTCATCTATAGGGCAATCCCCATACATGATACAAGTACAATCATAAATATATGATAGAAACAACTCGTATACACTCCTACAAATATCAACAACATATGTGTGTAAAATGCATATTGATAAAGAATTAAATAATGAAAATTAATAATATTACTTGAGTTTCGTATGCACCTGTCAAGTTACACATATTGGAATTATCACTTACAAAAGCAAATACTATTAGACACAATTACTTCATCTTCCAACACTTATATGTATATTTTGTATATGTTCGTGAATTCTTTCGTCACACAAACCTATTTACAGTACAAAAACTAGTGCTATGCTAGTTGCAATCCAAGGTATGGTTGTCGAATTAATGAATAATATAATGTATGTATGTATATACATTTATACATATAAAGTACATACAATACAACAGTTGGTTCATAATAAAGATATGTACATTTTTACAACAAGTACATTAATTAGGTATACGCATTCAATAAGACTCATTGAGTGTAATCTCTCATACCGTAATGGTGATGTGTACTACTGACATAAATTACATAATTATTATTATATAAATGCTCCGAGAAAATAATGACAAATCTGAAACGTAATACAAGCCCATTAACAAATAGATCGCTGTATAATGATATTACCGTATTTGACCAAACCCAAATAGAATGAGACAAATGAACAAACATAAAAATTGCACTAAACGGACCAAAATACTTCACATAAATATTATTGTACTATGTTATACCGTAGCCTCTGTGGGCCGATGACTTCTCTCTCGCGCATTCACACTCGCTACATGTACTCTCATTCCACCTTCTTAATTATTGACATGTTCTATTGTGAAATAAAAGAAGTTTAATTCGGTATGATAAAGTATAATTTGGAAAATAACACAATAGGTCAGATTGATTCAGAAGAGAGGAGGTCGTTTCAATAAAAAGTGGAAAGGGAGAATTTGTAGTTAGAATTGAAGTGCTTAGAAATAGTCATATGCAGCGAATGAATAAATATACACTTGGGTATTCTCTACAAGTGGCGTAACATCGGCTCAGGCATGGGGGGGGGGGGGGGTCACCTGTCTTTCGTTAGTCTACTGGACCAACTCCTTTTTTTGTCAAGCACCTTTTGTATGAGTTAAAAAGTTTTGCATCACCCCAATCCAAAATAGTAATTGTTTTCTATCCCTCGTACAGATAGGCGTAAGGCCACATTTTTTTGCGTGAAAACTGGAGGGCCTGTTGCCTGAAAATATACTGCATGTATTATTTCACTTTCTTTTTCCTTTTCCTACATCTCTCCCCCAATCAAGTGGGGGGGGGGGTGGTAACCAGCGTTGAGGGCGTGTAAAATATTATATTTAAAGATACACAATAGCTATAACCATGCATTTTCTGCAGTATTTCGTGATCAAAATCATGTCTGTACCAAGATTAGGAAAAATAGCCCCATTGCAGATTCATGTTATATTCAACATTTAGCTTTCCAAAAATGTTGAAAAGGCAAACCAAAATATAAATTAATTAATGAATGAACGTATACCCAAACCCATTTAAACTTTGGAAACAACCCACATTCGTATGTTTCCCAAAATTCTCACAACATTTCCCATTTTTATGAATCTACTTCGTCGACTATCTTTAAACTTCATTCATAAAAAGTGGCAAACAACACATTTATACATAAGTGTTTCTATATCTAAATGTAAAACAACATGCTGTTTAGATAATTTGAAAAACTGTAATAAGGAGTGAAATTATTCCAAGTACGAAAATGAAAATGAGGCATGAGTTACATTCAGTAACATAATTATCAATGACAATGCATAAAGCTGGTTAGGAGGGCACTACATTATCTAAACATGAAGATGAAATAAATAAAACTTAATTTCTCATGGAAGTTAACATGTTGACTATTGATTTAACATATTCCCCATAGCCTTAATACAGAAAACAACCCGGTTCCAGTAGGGAATGGGTTAACAAACACCAGGAAGTAGAACAGGTATATATCAGGTGTGAGACAATGCAGCATGTCAACTTGACCGGGTAGTGTGTAGTCATCACTGGAACTCTTCAAATGTGAGAAAAAGTAATGCACTGTGTCAGCTGCACTGTAGCTCAGTCATTGTGGGGAATTTTGTATCGGTCATAATTAGGCCCAGTGGAACCATCCTGAACAACAAAACAAAATGATATTGCGACAAGATTAATATTCAACGATATATAATTATATTGTTTACATATTCACTAGATTTGACATATACATGATTAAATATTCGTTTTTCCTCAGGGTTATGATGAGTCCAAATGTTTAATTGTATTTATACCAATGATTGTGCAACTGACCGCCTTGATAAATGTCACTTTTATTAAGGAATTCCTGATTTTGTTTCTTATTCGTGCCTATAGGTAATGGTGCATATTATGGTAAAACCTTTCCCAAATGCATCATCGATTTCAATTAAACTCCAGCTTGCGACTGTTGAATAAAGATGATTCGGAAAAGAGTGTAATGGGTAACCTCCTTTCCGGGTTATCATGATTTTTTTTCTCCATTTGCTATACGTGAGTCATAATAGGCCGATAATAATAATAGAGAAAGTAGAAAATGAATTACGAGCTATGTGGAATAATACATCATAAAACTGAACTCGTAACATCATTCTGAAAAGAAAGAAAGCAATGCTCAGACGTCATTACATCAACAAATTAGCAAATTTACTAATTCAAATCCCTTATTTCATAATGATAATTGTTAATAAAGACATATCTATATGTTTAGTATTAGTTAGCATCATATGAAAACATAGGGCCTCACACCAATGACGTAGCATGGGTCTAGGCTTTGATAATGGCATTTGGGGGAGGGGACCACACCACTCTCACTAGGTGGATAAAGTGCAAATCAATTATTACAATTTTGAAAAGGGCAGGATATGGAATGTTCTTCTTTTTCATGATCATGATCTTCTTCTTCTTCTTTATCCTCTTCCTCCTCCTTTACATTCTTATTTCTTTATATCGCCTTCTATCTCTTTCTTTCTCTCTAACTCTTTCTAATTTCACCTTGCGATGATGGCACGTACGTGCCCCAAGGGCTCCCAAAAGCTAAGCCACTGCTTTACCTAACGAATTATAATAGAAAAATCAAGGACCAAAGAAAAAGCTTTATTTCACAATGATTAAACATAATAATTTACACTTTATTGAGTTGTAATGTAGGACACCCATATAATACAAGCACTAAAAAAGACGAGGCTCAAAACGGCCCAAATTATTGAAATGCGATCTAAAGAACATTAAGCGGAAACTGAAAATGGGTATGAAACAAAGCAAGGGCGGTGGAGTGTCTTACAAAGTGAGGGAAACAATTACAGAAAAGGTCACTTTAGAGTAAGGAGGGGCACCTACAAAACTTGCATGAAAGCGATACAATACAAGTTTTAGGTATTGCTATAATATACTCCTACAATGTTATTATTACATTATCAGGGATGGTTTTCTCTTTAGTCGGCCGAAGATACTGCTCTATACTTTGCAGTTGTGCGCGTGATAGTCTCAACATTAATAATTTGTGAGTTCGAATTGCGACCGATTTTCAATCATTATAAGATGAATAAAAACAGTCTTCATGGGGTTTTAAGCACAATCTCATAAATGAAAGAATGAATAAGACCCTTAATGAGTTATTTACTGAAAGATAAACTATTAGGTTTTGGTTGAAATTTGAGATAAAACTTGCTCTCAGTCCCTTCAAATGAGGGGCATATTTTAGGGAAGCTCTGTCTTGAGTTCGAAAACTCCTCCCTTTTCTAAATATTGTTATTCTTCAACATAGTGAAAATTATCGCCTAGGCAGTTTATTTAATGCAAATTAATGGGGTTAAACGGCTAATAGGTTTAAAGATGCCCACTTCAACAGTGAAGTAGAATATGTAATAGTAGTTTAAATGGCAATTGTTTTAGTGTGAAAGGGCAAACTTAAAAAGAAAAGGCAAAGTTCTTATGAAATCCTGGCTCTACTGCTTTTCATTGTGGTGGTATGAATAGGGTACTTTATACGAAACAACAAGCTGCTCACATTCTTTAAAACAAAATATAGTTCTTTAGATGACCGCAAAAGGGCAAACTGTGTAAAGCTATGGTCACAAATCAGAGTGACGACCGACCGATTAGTGGCCTGCTCGGTCGCCGCTTGAATTTAGGCATCGCCCAACGATTTTCTTTTGAGAAGTCGAGCAGGCTGTAGAGCCCCAGCGATGATTGGGCGGTGCCCTGTAGATTTCCCGTCGGTCGCCGGTCGATTTTAGGTAAAAACTTGGCGAAATCGGAGAGCTACTCCGAGCGGCGTCCCGGCAATGACCGACAGATGACCCACCGATTCCCGAGCGGTCTCCCACCGGCCACCGGCTAATTTTAAAGAAATTGCCCTGCTGCCGGCCGGTGGTCGGCGGTGCACCAAAATACGCTCGGTGCCCGGACGTTTGCCGCCCGGGCACCGACCTAATCGAGCGTTCGCCTTCGAGCGATTTAGGTCAAAAATCGAAGCCGCTAGGTCAATGGCTGCCGACCGATTTTGGACTCGCCGCCCAGTGACCGACTGGTCTCCCCGCGGCGACCGGCCGGCGACCAGGCGGCGACTGCTCGGCAGCCTTCGACCTAGCGTCTTTGATTTTTAACCTAAATCGCTCGACGGCGAACGCTCGATTAGATAGGTGCCCGGGAGGTGACCGCTCGGGCAATAAGCGTACTTTCGGCGGCGAGTGAAAGAGAGCAGGCGCCGCCCGAATTTTAAATCCGCGCTAAAATTTCAGCAGCGACCGAGCGATGCCCTAAAAACAAGCGGTGCCCGGGCGGCCGCCGCTCGGTGCCTGGGCGAAATTTGCTCAAAACTCGCCGCTCGGCCGCCGAGTAGGCTACTTTTTGGTGTTGTGACCATAACTAAAAGGACAGTGGGAAATGTATTTAAAAAGGGGAAATTATCAAAGGGCGATTATTAAACAGGAAAAAGAGGACACTAATCAGAAGGAAAATGACACTTTTTAAACAGGAATAGGGGTCATCCCATCTCTACGTACATATTGAGCTTTACGGCAACATCCCGTTGACCGTATATATGTTGTACACCCGTGTGTCACCCCTGTTTCACCTTGCGACAAAGCCATAACATCAAAATGATCCCGAAAAGAACCTTGCGGATCATTCTCTTTTACCAGTATTTAACCGTCAACAATGCCCCTATAAGATGCTCACAACACTAAGCGATTGAAAAATCACAAATTAGTATGCCTAACAATCACGGAAAGAAAACTAAACTATTTTGGGCACATTGTTAGGAGATCCGAAGGTGTTGAGAAGCAAATACTGGAAGGAGCAGTCGAAGGAAAACGGGTGAGAGGTCGTCCACCAATATCTTGGACTGATGATATCAAGAAAGTTTCTGGACAAGGAATGAAAGGTGCAACACAAAAGGCAGGTGAAAGAGTTGCATGGCCTACTCTCGTGAAGACCACATCAGCGCTTTACAGCGCCACCTGAAGTTGATGATGATGATGATGAACATTTGCAAAATCACTTCAGACAAGTTTCAAAGACTGGTTGCCCGAGACGCAGATCATAAACCACTGCCTCCGACACAACAATAGGCTAAGAGAGTTTAAGTGTAGAAATGACAGATTCAGCAGTAGTGCCCTACTGTATCTGGTGCGATCGATATATCGTCATTGGTGTAACAATTATTGTTAGCAGTATTTACATATACCCTGTGAAAAAAAATCTAATTTAATTTCTATAGAAATGGATACGATTATATTATATTATACATAATGCTTATGTAACCATATATCTAAATCTCACCCCCTTGTGTTTTTAATATCAATGATAATAATAATAATAATATTAATGACAATGATAATACAAGTAACACTTGTAGTGCTTTATACAACATTTATAATCGCTTTACACTCTGATTATTATTAGCCCGATCAGTGTATTCAAATGGTAATCCTCACATAGAAGTGCACAAGCACCGCTCCATGGGGAGAAATCCGACCAGGCGCCATTTTACAAGCTCACACAAGCTCAAACCACATTCGCTTTATACCAATATGACCGGGTACCCATTTAGCACATGAGTGGAGAGTGACATACGTAGATTACTGCGGGACTCGAACCGCGAACCAGGTGATCCGAAGTCCGTTTCCGTATACACTTCGATGATCCTATACCGTGTGAGTCAAAATGAATTTTACACCTACAAGATCGCTTTTTATTTGTGTAAATCATCTATGAACAGTAAATTATTTTACATCTGATGAAAGAGTGTTTCACCCCAAATCATTTGATATCATGTTTGTGTGGTATGTGTTCACGCTTTGATTTCACATGGTGCACCCGCAAGCCTACTGTATGATTAATTTTGTTAGGGATGTTATTTGGATCTGCAAAGACCGAATTAATACCCAAATCCCAATTGTTTTATTCAAACATCACATAAGCAACTTTGGTGCAAATTGATTTTTGCACTCTCGCAAACAATGCCACCTGTTCATCAAAGCGTGAACACATACCACACAAAATAATACCAAATGATTTGGGATAAAACACTTTTTCATAAGATGTATAATAATAATAATAGACGATTTAAAAATAAAAAAAAGTAATTTTCTGGGTATAAACTTCTCTTTTTTACTCACACTGTATACTGTTAAGGTCGCAAAATATATAACTGAAGATATTGTAAACCACATTCTCATGCGATTTGAATTCATTAACTGATTTTTAGTGATTTTCAGACGGTTGCGCGATTGTTGCAGAGGATTATGAAATGTATGTTGTATCAGTTGCTCAATGTTGTCTGTAAAAGTACAGAATTAGTTTTTACCTAGGGGGCAAAACCCCAATATGGGGGGTTTTGAGACATGGCGTGTTGTAAAAGGTTGGATGGTCTCAACGTGTTTGGGGGACCTCCCTTCACAATTTCTAGGTGGACTACCTTAACAATTTTTTGCCGGCAAAAAATGGCGGCCATTTTTTCAAAATGGCCGCCATGAAAAACTCATTTTGAACAATCTGACGATAATTTTGTAATAGAACCTCATTTTACCTTGTGTGTGGTATCATATGAAAGGGAATTAGATTTCCTACAAGATGATACCTCATTCAATAAGTTTCGGGATGATTTGCATACCAATTTTGAGCCAAAAATGTGAATTTTTACCATTTTTTTCAAAAATATGAATTGCGCCAAAATACATATTTCTCCATATTTATTTGATTATGATGCTGACTGACTTGAAACTTGCTTAAAAACTGTTCAGTACCCTGGTTGATATCATATCCAAATTTCAAGTCTATTACTTTTCTAACTAAAAAGTTATAGCGCTCTAAAGTTGACACCTTGTTATGAGCCAAAATGGCAAATTTGGTTGCTAAGGGCTATCTTCTCCTTAGCAACGGTAACATAGTGGCTGAAAAATAGAATATATCACAAGAAATTGCTATCACCAAGCAGATGACTACTGTGATAGGAAGTATGATGTCAAATGATGCATTTTCATCATATTTTAATGATAAATATCGCTTAGTTCCCGTTGCTATGGTAATAATATGCCTAGCAACCGATATATAATGTGTTTTCATAGTCAAATTAGGATATGGGTCAAATAATACCCGGTACGTAAAATCAGACCTGCTCCAAGTGACAGACATAATTTACCATCTTAAACATGTTCATAGTGCATGGTATAGTTCAGAACTTTCACCCTGCCCCCTTCCTCTACTGAAATGCCCCCACCCCCCCCCCCCCCCATCAAAAGTAATTTTGGGGTGGGGCAGTATGTTGTTAAGGACATGATGTGTGTTCAGAGATGATGCAGGCTATCTGTCAAGTAAAAATGAGTTCTAGATCCAGGTGATAGTCGTGAATTTCAGTCTGAATCATGGAGACAATGGATGTAGGGGTTCATAATGTGCACCCTTTCCCCCTTCGGTGACCATCCCCCCTCTCCTAGAACAAAATTAGAGCAATTAGTGCGAAGCTATATTAATAAAGTAAGTTGTTAACAAAACAGATTTGATATAATCTTCACACAGCATCTGTAATTTCTTGGTAGACTATAGTGAAATTGTCTGTAAGTGGTACTTCTTGCTGCCCCGCCCCCCCCCCCCACCCTCCATAATTTTCATCTCAAACCTTTGGCATAATCCAATAGCTACGAAGCTATTAATAGCAACAAAAAATGGCGATACTGGACGGTTTGGTTCAAAACTTGTACGTCTGTTATATTTGTTTTGCTAGATTGAAAGACATTGATGAAAGTCATTAGAACCTGCAATTCAAATGCCACTACCGTTTCTGTGACATGCCAATTCCCCTCTCCCATGACTCCGAGACGTATACACACTCTCAAAATTAGTGAGAGCATCATTTATTTCAAAAGTATACATAATTTTAAAAATAGATGAAGAATCAAATGATACAGGGAAAATTTTGACATTACCCGCTCTTCCCCTTTGAATTTTGAAATAAATCCAGACAGATAAGTCATAAATCAAAATCTAATCTACAGTTTTGTGACAGAAACCGATTAACAAGACAGAATAAATGAGACTTATGTAGCGAGGTAGAGATCTTCCCTTTAAACCATGTGAACTCTCCCTCTCTCTCTCTCTCCTATTTCATCATCCTCTCTACTGGAGGTCAACAAACTATAGTGAGATGAAACCTGGTCATTTCCACTTGTCCGAATATTCCAAGAATAGGATGTTTGTAGATAATGAGAATGCCCCTTATGTTATTGGAGTTTAGGTCTATTCACATGAATGAAAACTTAGGATTAAATCTGTTCACATAGAAAAGGTACATGACCTATAGTAGACAAAGCCCCTATTCAACCAGTGTTGCCAAAACTTAAGACTTAGATTTATTTACCCCAAGATTAGAAACACAGAGAGAGGAAGTTAATGTTGACAATCTTTAATTATAAGCAAACATATAAATTGTCCCTCTGCCTCTGCGGATACCAGTTTGGGCTGGTAGACAAAGCATTTGTTTTCTTGGAAAAGGAGTTGAGTCAGCGCAGGAAGTAGAAGCAGGGATATACCCAACTGTCCAATGAGCCTTTGTCTTTTCTACTCCTTCCCCTTATTTTTACTTTCGCCCAATCAGAATGTTAGGATAAATTGTTCAGGATGACTGTTCGAGTGTCCATCAAGTGTTATGCCCGCCCAGTCACCTACTGTAATTATAATGAAATAGTGGAGTTTAGTGTAAGAGTATTTTGTAGGAGGAGATCTCGGAATCGAGATTGTGAATATGTAATGAGGTATAAGAACCCCCTCCCTTGCATGCAATCCTCACTTGGAAACCCCCTCACTTGGAACCCCCCACCTAGCTGAACCCCTCTCTTGGATTCCCCTCTCCCCACCTGGAACCCCAACTTCTTCTAATTTCATCTACTAATAATTATACGCCCTGCAAGCAAGTTCGGACTTTGGAGAAGTGAAGCAACAGTTTTGGTTAACCTTCTACGATATATTCTAACGAAGAGCAACGGTGTCAGGTTGTGGCCATTTCATGATCAGCAGAAAGCAACAGTTAAATTGAAACAAAGCTTTAACGTTTAAGCTAAAGGACTTTCACACAACCATCAAATTAAGTGTCCAAGTCAACTTCCAGTTTCGTCCAAATCAAGTTCCAGTGTCGTCCAAGTCAACTTCCAGTTTCGTCCAAGTCAACTCCCAGTTTCGTCCAAGTCAAGTTCCCGTTCCCGTACCCGTCAAGTCACCAAGTCACGTCCAGTTTCGTTCCCGTCAAGTCACATCCAGCTTCGTTCCCGCCAAGTCCAGTTCCCGCCAAGTCACGCCCAAGTTCGTCCCAGTCGCGTCTCGTCCCAAGTCAAGTCGCGAACAAGAAATAAGCAAGTAACTACCGCGTGCATGTAAGTCATCTTCCCCTTTAACATTTCTTCTAATACCCTCCCTTTCCCTTCCCCTGACGTACTAACCTCAAAGAGTTGATGGTGATATTGTGTGTTTTATGTGAACGAATCTAAATATTTCGTTGAGTCTGTAGTTTGATGATTATTTGAAGAAAGTGTAAATGATTTTAATAAAGTAAATAATTAAGTGACACATAAATCAGCCTGTGTCCGTGCCTTTTGTTGTCTTTAAAGAATCCTGTAGTTAATCTAAATTAAAGGTGGTCCCATTAAGTAATTATCTGCCCGGGACGGAGTGGTTGCCCCACGGACCCATCACTCCCTCTTCATGCATCACGGTTTGCCCCTTTAATTGGCACTCCAAAGGTGTTCGGGTTAGACTTATATTAAAATAATAGACAGGATTTACACTGTGAAACATTTAAATTTACACACTTGGTAATGGGGTCATAACTTGCACCTCACCCTTTCAGTGTGACATGCCCATCCACGCTCCCCTAGTTGAAAATAATATGTAGATAAACTAGATATTAGTGCCAAGTACAATATAATTTTGTAAAATCAGTGTTAATCAATTATGGCTGAATTGTTAAGGGCAAGCATAATTATGCCAACACCATATCCTTCCTGCTTCATTTCCCTCTTTCTCTAAAGTTTGACAAAAGTCGATTTCTATAAGTATTTATCTTTCTTTGTCACGATTGAGTGATTGATTAATTTGTTGAGGGACAAGAAACCAGGTAAAGTCATTAGTGAAATAACATGAGATTTGGATTCATCAGACAGACAGGGTCTAAACGATTTAAGAGATTTGTAATAATCAGGGGCTTATAAGGGGAAAGGGGCCAATGTGCAAGTTATGCAAACAAAAACAAGTTTTTAAAAATCAAATGAGGAAATAGCGAGGAGGCTTAGCTGAGATGTCATTTAGTTTCGCTTAATTTGGTGAGGTTATAATTTGGTATGTAATGATAAAAACATAACATATAAATCCTTTATTAATAACTCAAAGTCCTTGAGTATTCCTTTTGATTTGTTGAAATTGAACCTTTATGATCATAATGATGTTGCATTCAGTCGGCTTTTGGATGAGCTGGATTAAGCTCCTCCCATCTTTGACCTGCTATGATCGCTAGTTGAATCACTTCATAACAGGTACATGTACCAAGAAAATTGTTAAAGAACTTGGTGTAGATATGACAGATTAATACCGGACGAATATACACTTAAACGGGAGTTCCAGAGTATTTCAGTCCTAGATCAGAGACGTGGTTCAAGATTTATAAGTAAATATGCACCGATTGCATCCACAGCACCAATGGTGCCCTGAAGTAGCTGGAGTGGCTTATGGAGGAGATAATATCAAACTCCACACACTCTTACAGGAACCAAAGATTTGTGCAAACACATTGTGACAAATCGAAGAGGGAAATCAATGAGAAAATTACATCTGGGATCTCCCTCACAACTGCCTACGACAAGCTGCTAAATGGCCCAAAACCACAATAAAGTGAAGGTGGAACCATGGAAGAGAAATTGTAGACCAGGTAGCAGCAGAGGATGCTATCATCTAGTATCTGCAATTGATGTCTTTCATTCTAAAGAAGAAAAAAGAGGGGTGGGGTACAAATTCTGAACCCAAACCGTCTAGTATATCTCAATTAGGTATTGTGCTTAAATCACATCTATCTTTTGAATTCTGGGCCCCGTCTTTGTTGTGATATATCCAACTAAAGAGCCTAATACTCCTTGTCCAAACCAACGTTATCTTGAATATCTTGAAATCAATTCACAACTCTGTATGTTGGGAAGCGATCGAGTTGTAGGTCTATGTATAGTTTCGTATTTTAATCATAGAAAAGTGGATTTCTATTCATTTCTACTTAAATGGTGAACAAAATTAACGAACACGTCGGTCAATGAATATATAGCAAGGTATCCCAAAGATAAGATTTGTTCAAGAGTTGAAGTTTTCTTCAAAGGTTGGAAGATGATTTTCTTTTGAGAAAATTGAATCACATTGTAAAAATTCAGTTATTAAGGGTGCAATATCTCACAAGAAGCTGGTGAAACTTATGAGAGACGGCAAAGCAAGGGAATTACATTTCTGTGTCAAATTTGGAGCTATTTAAAAAAAATGCTAATTATAAACTATATCTATATTTGTGTGCAAAATTAGGAGATCCCGTGCAACCTACTAATGCGAGCTGCGACCTAGCTTTAACAAAATTATATTACTAATGCATTTAGCCTCGCATCTTGAGGCGCATTTATTCAATAGGATAAAAAGTTGTCTTCTTTTCTTCTTTTCTCCCCTTTTCTTCTTCTCTCTTTTACGATTTGTGTCCCTCCTTTTTGTGCTCTCTTTAAATGATTGTGCCCCTACCCCCATAGAGATGCCACTGCGTACCAAACAGATAGAAATCTATAGGTTTGTAATTAGTTGGAAGGCTTTTGATCAAACTGGATAAATCATAACTCTTAATGATGAAAATTTACTGGACTCATGTATTTTCACTAATGACGTATATTGGTTTCTTGCAGAAGGCAATATTTGTAAAATCTAATTTCGGCCAAAGAGAGTGGAGGGACTCTGAGACACACAAAAAGAGTTGGGCATTGGCATTTATAATCCCTTATAAATATTTAAATAATTTGACAAGACTCCTTTTGCCCATTGTGATGTAATTCCAAATTGCAAACATTTAAAAAGTACACCTAGTTACGGTAAATAAGTCATTTCGTCATCAAAATACACCAGATAAGATGCATTCCAGCAACTAGCCTCATACTCGTAAATGTCGTTATTCTAGCCCATTGCTGCCTGGATAAGAGGTGACGATTGCCCAATAAATGGATACATCCAAAATGGGCAGGGGAGCTGCACCCCCTGCCCCACTCCAACTCATCATTTGATTTGATTCCTTAAGAATCAATTTTTTAGAGAATGATACCAGTCTATCATTTGAATCCATGTCTCTAATCATCTTACACTTAGCAGGTTAATAGGGGCAGGGGGGGGGGGGGGGGAGTGGGGGTAGGAAGACATTGACAAACTTCTCATGCAATTTTAAGTTTTTAACCATTAGATTTGAAATGCATTGTGGAGATTTCTTGGAGAAAAAAAAATGGACCAATTTTTCGATTGCAATGTAATGCATACAGCTTTGGACAAATTGCTCAAATTGTGTTCTAGAGGAGAAGGAGGGTGCACATTCTGAACCCCTCCATCCATTGTCTTCATGATTCAGACTAAAATTCATGATTATCACCTGGATCCAGAACTCATTTTTACTTGACAGAGTAGCCTGCGTCATTTCTGAACACCCATCATGTCCTTAACAACATACTGCCCCACCCCAAAATTACTTTTGATGGCAGGGGGGGGGGGGGGGGCATTTCAGCGGAAGGAGGGGGAAGGGTGAAAGTTCTGAACTACACCATGCACTATGAACATGTTTAAGATGGCAAATTATGTCTGTCACTTGGAACAGCTCTGACTTTACGTATTATTTGACCCATATCCTAATTTGACTATGAAAACACATTATATATCGGTTGCTAGGCATATTATTACCATAGCAACGGGAACTAAGCGATATTTATCATTAAAATATGATGAAAATGCATCATTTGACATCATACTTCCTATCACAGTAGTCATCTGCTTGGTGATAGCAATTTCTTGTGATATATTCTATTTTTCAGCCACTATGTTACCGTTGCTAAGGAGAAGATAGCCCTTAGCAACCAAATTTGCCATTTTGGCTCATAACAAGGTGTCAACTTTAGAGCGCTATAACTTTTTAGTTAGAAAAGTAATAGACTTGAAATTTGGATATGATATCAACCAGGGTGCTGAACAGTTTTTAAGCAAGTTTCAAGTCAGTCAGCATCATAATCAAATAAATATGGAGAAATATGTATTTTGGCGCAATTCATATTTTTGAAAAAAATGGTAAAAATTCACATTTTTGGCTCAAAATTGGTATGCAAATCATCCCAAAACTTATTGAATGAGGTATCATCTTGTATGAAATCTAATTCCCTTTCATATGATACCACACACAAGGTAAAATGAGGTTCTATTACAAAATTATCGTCAGATTGTTCAAAATGAGTTTTTCATGGCGGCCATTTTGAAAAAATGGCCGCCATTTTTTGCCGGCAAAAAATTGTAAAGGTAGTCCACCTAGAAATTGTTAAGGGAGTTCCTCTGAACAGGTTGATACCCAACAACCTTTTACAACATTCCATGTCTCAAGAACCTGTCTTGCCCCCTGGGTATTTATGAGTTGCAGTCGAATCGTGTCTCCAATCTTTATTACTTCTAACTTTCCTCAACCCTCTTCCTTTTCTTACCCCCCCCCCCCCCTCTGGCTCTACCCCCCCCCCTATTTCCCTCTCCATCCTAATACCTCTCACTTTTCCTCTGTATCACTCTAAATATCTTCATATTCCTCTGCTTGTTTTGTCCTCCCCTCTCTCCCCTTTATTTGTTTCCTCTCCTTCTACCCATTTATTTTTTAAATTCTAATTTAATGTTACATTACGTCAACAATTTATGTTACATTGATGTTTCTTGTTTATATATTCTTGTTATTCCTATCATATACCAATTATTCTTACCTTCAACTTGGTTTCTCTCTATCTCTCTCTCTCTCTCTCGCTGAAGATTTATCACCCTCGTCGCTTTCTTCTTGGTCTCATTCTATTCCTTTGCCAGTTTTCCTCTTTCCGCTTCTAACAGTCATGTTTTCCCTTCACCTTATTATGTTTTGTTTAAATTCCCATTTAGTATACAAGAAGTGTTGCAATACCTCGCCTGTTATACACATTATATTCCGTGTAAGTAAAGACAGATATGTAATTTATAACAGCTATGACCATTGAATTGACATGTGGTGTACCTCCCCTCTCCTATCCACCCTCTCTCCAACTATTTTACTTCCTCGGCCGCTCTGCTTAGCTTTGTTCTCTACTATACTCCTTTACTACTCTTTCTCTCCTCTGCCTGTCACTTCCTCTGTTTCTCATTAATTCCGAATAATGTTTCAGAAAGCTTTTATGATTCATAAGTATTATCTTATTCTTATTCGTTTTACATGGTCTATATATCATGTTAACAATTTGCATCTATTTGTTTTTAAGCACGTGCGTGATTGTTATTGTTATTCATGTCAATTCAGTAGTGTGACTGGCTGACTGCGACCATGGAATGTTCTTAAAAAACCTTGCAGTCAAACATTCAGTTGTTAAAACGGGCATACATCAGATATGAAATTGGACACTTATAAGAAGGGGAAAGGGGAATTCATCGAAAAGGAAATGGTTAATATGTCAGAGTAAAAATGGCTTCTTTCAAATTCGAATAGGGGCACAACTAGAGGAAAAAGTGACACTTATTATAATATAAAAAGGTACGATTATTACCACCTAAACTGCTATTTACCAGGTATACTAATGTTATCCTACCCCATATTATGTATTGCAATGTAATATGGGCTTCATTACATGCATCTAAATTATCACGAATTCATCGTCTTAAAAAAGAGCATCTCAAATTCGTGCCAACATTCATTATTTAGCCCCTTCTTTACCTTTATTCCGCCGTTTTTCAACATTGAATGTGTATGATTCTAACAAATTATCGATTGCTTTTTTGATTCACAGGTTTTGTTACCATACGTCTCCCTCTTTATTTTATCCAAATGTTGTGTTTAAACGAAAATGTCCATGCATACTCTGTTCGACAGTCAGCCAAATTCCATCTCTGGAAAACATAAATACTTTCAAAATCAGTTCGTTTCCTTGGTCCCATTATCTGGAATTCCTTGCTATCTGACATTCAACACGCACAATTCAATTCATTCTTTAAAAAACGAATGAAAACATCCCTTCTCTCTAAATTATCCAATTAAATAACGACAATTATCTTGTCACTCGGATTTGTAGAGTGCTGGAGTGTGGCGTCGCAACGGCCACACCAATCCGACTGTCGTTAGCATAATGCATTTGTATACAAATATTATTTGTTTTGTTTATATTTTGTTTTAATATATAATGTATATCTCCTCTTATTTTTGCTTAATTAGTGATCCTCTCCTAACAAGCACTTGAGGCTATGGGGGGGGGGGGGGCACCCTTTTCTTTCATTTGTTTGTATATCTTTGTCTTACTAGCTCATATGTATGTATTACTCTGTTATCAATATATTAATGTAAACATGTAATTATGCATGCCATATTGTTAACTTGTTTGTTTTTTACTTGTACATATTGAAAAAAAATAAAATGAGAGCTATATGCTCTCTCAATCAATCAAAACAAAAGCAAAACAGGAGGAAACTTCTCAATTCCATGCAAGTGAAAATCCAGACAGAGGAAAGAAAGTGAACTACATGTGAACACATAACAGGAACACATGGTAGAGAAAGAATATGATGTATGTCATTTACCAACGTTCCGATATTCTTTTGAGCTTTTGGTGTGTAGGAAATGGGATAACAATCATCAACAACAATAAAGACAGAGACAAAAGACACTGATACGAGAACTCAAAATATAAACAAGGAAAAAATAGCGCTAAGGAAACGTTAACAGAGAAAATGGGCCCAAAATGGAAATAAATGTATTGATTAAATATTTAAAAAAATATTACACAACATTATTAGCGTCATAGCGGTTGTTATACAGATGAACATTAGAAATAGTGAAAGTGTACAGTGCACACAAGGTGGAGCGATACTTACATGTAAAACATACGCAGAGAGGTTGCCACTTGGTGAGTGAAGAGCTTTGAGTTGAGATTCCAGTTTCCCGCCCTCTAAAGTTCCACACTTGATCAACCTATGTTCAGAACACAAAGTGATGGAGGTAAGGTGAGTTGGATGTTAAAAGAGAAAGAAGCAGAGAGGGAGAGAGACGGCGATAACCCTGGGGGAAGGGGGGGAGAGATATATAAAGAAAGAGAGAGGAATATATATGTAGTAGAGAGCAGGCGCGTACGCAGGGGGGGGGGGGGGGGGGAGGTTGAACCCCCCTTTAACTTTGTTATGTGTGTGTTTTGGAGGAACCCCCCCTTTTTTAATTGTGGTAATGGGTGACCCGAAATAGCTGACATTACCCCCCCCCCCCCCCCCTCCCCCAACGAAACGAAATATCGAACGGTCAAATTTTCAAATGTTGGGACACAAACAAAATCATGTGCTCTTACCCCCAGCTTTTTTCTACCTGCTAAGCTCCACCCCTAAACGAATCTGGAAAATCAAATGCCTTCTGTGACATCATCATCCCAGTCATTCATCAGTCAGCTAGATGAACAAAAGACATTCGTATGTCCCTTCCCATCAACTGAACAACCTGTTCACAATAGCATTGCCTGTTTTATACAATGCCCCCTCACAAAATTCAATTATATTTTTGAAGCAGTTGCTATGTCAGAAATCCCCAAACAATACCATGAAAAGAAGGGTTCCAGTGGGCTATTACATGAAAACATGCCATGCTAATTCAATAGTGTACTCATTTAGTAAGGACTGATGAAAGACTGGCTTGATGATATCAACAAAATCATTTGCTTTTCGAGATTTGTTTAGGGGTGGAGCTTAGCAGGTAGAAAAAAGTAATACAAAACGTTATACAAACTATATGTACATCAAAACGTCAACGGATATGTCATCTTTACATTATTACAGATCAACAAAAGTCAACATAAATTTGTAATTTAGTCACCCTTTAAACTTTGTTAGATTTTCTCTGTACTTGGAACCGATAATTTGTAAAGGGCCTCTTCAAAAAACTGTTAATATAATTACAGATTAGTCTGTTTAAATAAAACGAAGAACAAATAATCAAAAGAAGAACAGAAAAAATCGTCCCAATATAGATGATAATCGGAGTTATTGCTCTTCCTACCTGGGACAAAGAATAAGTTCATTGACAACTTGTTTTGCAATTGGCCATGGTATTTATTATTTGTTATATAGAAACTTTCGATCGTTATCACACTTGTGGTATAACAAATAATTCAAATGAAAATAGTCTGTTAACTTCACAATGAACAACATCATCATAAAAAATATATACGGTAACGTAACACAATTAAGGTGTTGTGGGCGAGTTGATACGTCGCCGGACTGTCGATCACAAGGTCCGCGGTTCGAGTCCCGCCGCCGCGCACTAATGTCCTTTGGCAAGACATTGATCTACATTTGTCACACTCCACCCAGGTGAAGTAAATGGGTATCTGGTAAGAATTTATTCCTTGAAACGCAGCGCGCGTAACAGCTGCACTGCTAAAGCCAGGGTAATTATGCAGCATTATTGTATAGCGCTTGGAGACTTCTGACAAAGTAAGTGTTAGGCGCTATATAAGCAAAGATAATTATAAACAGAGAGTAAACAGTCTAAATTGGTCAAGGGACCCGACCGTGGTTTGTAATTGATCATGATAACGTCATGAAAACCA
Source organism: Strongylocentrotus droebachiensis (assembly GCA_035222895.1). Classification (NCBI taxonomy): domain Eukaryota; kingdom Metazoa; phylum Echinodermata; class Echinoidea; order Camarodonta; family Strongylocentrotidae; genus Strongylocentrotus; species Strongylocentrotus droebachiensis. The sequence continues at coordinate 215,729 of JAVYIG010002024.1, read as the reverse complement.
TCGCCCCCAAGCCTTACGACAGTCGACCACAATGACTTGCTTGAAGGCGTAAATGACGGCTGACTTCAATGTGATCATGTATCGGAAAGTCTCTAAGCGCTCTACAATAATGCAGCATACTTTATACCGATATATGATTCTGTTTGAAATCAATGGCCAATTTTCGTCCATTAGTTGCTGTATGAAGTAGTGCCCTTATTCCATTCATTTTGTCTCTCTCACTAGCACACAGACACACTCCCATAACAATGCTTTGATTTCTGTCACTTTCAAACTGGTTGTTTTCTTCTTTCACGCCCTCCCACCCCACCCCCCTAAAAGAAAATAAGGCCTCTAAAAAAATGAATTGCTAGGTTAATTAGGTTCTGTCTATCAAACACGCCATAATTGAATCACAACATTGCCCTCCACCATTAAATCATAATCACTACGATGCGTAAGCATATTCAATGTCATACATTCATTCTTTGCCCCACCCCTCCTATCTTATTACATGACAAACAATACATTGCTCAAATCAGGATCTAATCGTTATTCTCATACTTTAATGAATGAAAATAAACAGTGTATAAGAGATGAGCATTAGCAAATTGATTCAAGGGATACAGCAAGATCATTTTTAATGACACAGATAACAGCCAGTTGTTAAAACTATTGCTGCTAACATCTGCCACTGTCTGTAAATTGATGGAGATTAAAAAAGTAACATATGTGGTAAGGATTGGTTTTACCCATGAGTTTGTTAGTCTAAGGGTTATACACATTGTCGTGTAAAGTCATGCAGTTTGTGAAACTGTGTTTTTCTTGATACAACAGTTTGTCTACATGGAGTTAATTATCAATTTTCTCTATCAGATTTGAACAGTTTCTAAGGAGAATATAAATATAAAGTTGATATATCGTTTCCTGCCAGACTGTTTACACTGCAATAACATTATTAAGTTGTTTCTTTTCATTCTGTTCTTAGGCAAATGATTATAATATACAATCGAGGCATCAACAGGTAATTATCAACACATGGTCATGCCAACAGAACATCTAGGAAGAGTTCTAAATAAGCCCTCAAATTGATCCAATGCTGCTCAGATGAATTTGCATCTTTGAAATGTCGAATTTGATATTTTAAGATTGCTCACCATGAACGGATTTATCTATGGAATAGAAATTTAGAAACAATAACCATCATGACAGAAGCATAGCTTCTTAGATCAGCAACAAAACTTAGCAAGATATGTTTCGAAAGATCAGAGCAGGCTAAAATGACTTAAGTTTTAGCTTTCAACTGTATTTAGTTGTTTTCTGTTTTCTTCCGCAAGATTCTACTATTCTTATTAAAATAATAGAATTCTTTGGGGATAAACATATGGTTATTTATATAGCGCCGGTATCCGCCAGGTTCTGACGCTCATGGCGCTTTACACATATGGAAGTATCATTGAAAATGTTACTTCCTTTAAAACATTAACGAATGAAATCTAATCAAACCAATAATCTCATACTTGATGGCAAATTTTAGTACACAGACCCGAGCAATTTTTAATTTCTTCAGGTGAGTTATTTGAAAATCTGTTTCACTGGAAGTCGTAATTAAATGAGAAAGCGACCAGTCCACGATCTGTTTATAGTCCAGTAGACGGTACCATATACCATGTACATGACCTGGAAAAGTTGATAAGTACAAGTTTTTTTGTTTTTTTTTGAAGTAAATTCAGCTTGGTTACCAGCTTGGCAACCTTGGACAATTTTTGTAATAGCCATATTAGCATAATCATCTAATAAGCATATGTGCAATATGTAATTATGTTGCTAATCTCAATCCTGGAAGCCTAAAAACATGGATAATGTGACTTTTCAAGGGTTTTCTACGTCAAGGAAATCATTTATGACACATTTTATTATTTTTAAGTAATACAATTGTCTTAAATAGCATAAATAGCATAATTATGTACAATGTATGGACTTCAGTGTCATTGTTTATCTATAAAGCATAACAATGGTGCAATGCAACATTGTAAATCACTTTTGAAAGATTAATCATTAATTCAAGAGAAGATATTCCATGTACGTGTAGTATAATTAGCCTAATTAGCATAACAATCTAATTAGCATATATGTGCAGTATGTAATAATGTTGCTAGTTTTAATCCAGGAAGCCTGAAAACATGAATAATGTGACTTGTCAAGCATTTTTCATGACGAGGAATTCAATTATGACACCACTATTAATCTTTTAGTTATGCAATTGTCTTAAATAGCATAATGAGCAAATAAGCATATGTACGATATATGGACTTCATTGTCATTTTTTTCTTCTATAAAGCCTACAAAATGGTGCAATGCAATATCGTATATCACCTTTTGAAAGACTACACATTTATTCATGAGAAGATATTCAATGCAGATGTAGTATAATTAGCCTAATTACACTCTATGTGCAATATGTAATAATGTCGCTAATCTTAATCCACGAAGACTGAAAACATGGATAATATGACTCTTCCACGGATTTCCAAGACGAGGGATTCATTTGTGACACCAGTTTTTATTTTTAGGTAATGCAAATGGCTTAATATGTAATTATTGTACTAAAAAGCCTAATTAGCATATTTGTAGAATGTCAATTATTTGGGACTCTATTTAGCTTAACAAATTGTATGTCTAATGTTGTGGTTATCTTGGTCGCAAGGCAATGTTGTGGAACCTCATGAAATGTCTAGGAAATGACGGGGTCATCATATGCATTGATGGTTGGGCTTCAGTCGTTGTATTTAGAGAGACTGTCGGAAACACACTGAAGATGGTTAAAGCTGATGATAGTGATGGAATTGATGACGTGGTGCATATGAGACAGGTAGGCCAGGGATGTTGAATACAACAATGCGAACTATGATATGTCTATGTTTACCAAAGCCAGAACCATTGAGAGTACAAGCCCGTTGTTGCTGAAGCTTGTGGCAGAATTCCTGTAAAAAACATATTATCTTTGTGTTCATGCCTCCTGTATTCCATATGTTGTACACATGCTTATTACATATAGCTCATTATGCTAATTATGCTATTTAAGACAATTTCATTACTTGGAATAAAAAACTGGTGTCATAAATGAATTCCTTGTCATAGAAAACCCTTGAAAAGTCGTATTATCCATGTGTTCAGGCTTCCTGGAATAAGATGAGCAACATTATTACATATTGCACATAATATGCTAATTAGATTATTATGCTAATTAGGCTAATTATACTACATGTACATGGAATATCTTCTCATGAATTAATGATTAGTCTTTCAAAAGTGATTTAAAATGTTGCATTGCACTATTTTTAGGCTTTATAGATAAACAATGACACTGAAGTCCATATATTGTATATAATTATGCTAATTATGCTATTTAAGACAATTGTATTACTTAAAAATAAAAACTGATGTTCTAAATGAATTCCTTGACATAGTAAAACCCTTGAAAGGTCGTATTATCTATGTTTTCAGGCTTCCTGGATTTTGATTAGCAACGTAATTACATATTGCACATATGCTAATTAGATGATTATGCTAATATGGCTATTAAAAAAGTTGCCCAAGGTTGCCAAGCTGGCAACCAAGCTGAATTTACTTCAATACCCATCTTGAACACAAATCAACAAAAAAACCTTGTACTTAACAACTTTTCCAGGTCTGAAAAACATCTACAGGACTATTAGCATTATGGTCCCTCTTGCTTGGAGCTGGGAAAGGGAGCTTGTTTCTGTAGGCTGGCTGATGTTCCATATGAAGCATAATGTTGGAGTGGATTCATACTCTGCAGTCTAGAATTTGAAATAGAAAGTTATGTTATAAAACAATTACTACTAGTGTAATTTTTGTGTTGATATCTACAACTTTTGTATTTCTGGTCATGTCAATTTCTTTGATTGGAAAATAAATGAAATGGACGGATAAAAATATTGTGTAAAGACCGTCAATACTACTGGGCCAGAGGGGATTAGACCACACAGCGAGGTCACTGACAGGTGGCTATCTCATTAACTCAGCTCTCATCTAACATAAGAAAAAGACGACCATGGGGGACAAACAGGGACCGATTGGGGAAGTTTTCTATATAGAGGGAGCAAGTAGCTACAAGTAGGACAGTGGGGCTTTAAACAGTATTGATACGAAAGCACGTTTAGAAGGCAAAATAAGTATCTAATTAATTTGAAGGCTTTGGAAGAAAACAAAATATTTTCATAACTATTTGTGTATGTTTTATACAATAGATTGGGGAGTAGTAATAGTAGTAATATATCGCTCTATACAGAGCGAATTTATTTTTCATTTATTTTCACATAATATAAACAATAACAGACAATAATAAACGTAATGATATAACAGAAATGAGCATTAAAATATCTTTGACATTGTTTTTTAGTCAATGTAATGCAAAATAATTTGGTTACAGTAAATGAAAAAAACAAACCTACTTCAAAGGAATGATTGTATAGGTGTAGGTTCGCATTAAAATAATTAAACTTTATACATTCATAACTTAATTTAGAACAAGAATACGGAATAAGAAATTAAAAAAATTAACGAGACAAAAAAACAAATCAAAAACAGTAGCAGAATGACAAGATGAGGATGAAATATGAATGAAAGAGTGACAACCAAAAAAAGGGGCAAAAAAGAACGAGAAGAAGAAGGCAGAGGGGGTAGTGGGAGAGAGAGAGAGAGAGAGGGAGAGAGAGAGGGCGACAGACATACAAACAGAGAGGGAGACAGAGAAAGATACAAAAAGGGAGAGAGAAAGAAATGGTGGACATAGGGTGCGTTTATTGACCAAATTTTTGCCTAGAATCAGGCTTCTCAAACGTCTTTTAGACAGTCTTTTAAGGTGATAAACGCAAAGCCTTTTTCAAACGTCTTTAGATATGGGCATATTGTAACGCCTTAAAAAGTGCGTTTTGAATGTGACATACAGCCAAAATCACGTTTCTGAAATTAACCTTCCCAGGTTAATTTCCGGTTCGGAGGCTAGCGCGCGCCATGTTGTTGTACAAGCATGTGTGTGTAGTCGACCTCCGAGAAACTGGCTGCTTCCCGGGTCAAACGGCGCAAAACAGCTGCGCAGAGACAAGGTCTTTATTTTGAATCGTGAAGAGACGATAAACGCGACATCCCGCAAATTACTTTCTTATAGTGGGGTTCGTTAGTGGGTTCGATAGTGGGGTTCGATGTATACATATCTAGTGGCAAGACACGATAAACGCACTCATAGAGGAATCATTTTTTATTAGTATTATATGGTACAAATCATATACAAGTCACAGTTTTTATGTTTAAAAAATTGCCAGTTTGGCCAAATTAGGGGAAAAAACGGGGAACTACTTAATTTGATATGTTTGCAACCAAAAGTGCTTGAGGGCATTGTTGAAACCACGTAATGAGGGTTTTTCTTTTAATGTGCCGGGAAGGGCATTCCAATATTTTGGGCCAGTGAGAGTAAAAATTCTGCTGGAAAATACCGTTCTTTTTTGTTGGTGGGTGATAACATTTTGCTTTTATAATTGATCTTATTTGCATGTTGTATGCATGTCACCTTTGCCATGCCCCTACATCAATTAATAAGAAAGAAAATTTAAAACAAGTAAGTACAGTTCTCATAGTCCTTGTTAGAGGTCTAATTCCGATTTGAGTACGGATCGGAATTAGACCTCTAACGGTGCGTTTATTGAGTCTTGCCACTAGATATGTACATGTCGAACCCCTATTGAACCCAACTATTGAACCCCACTATACGAACGTGATTTGCGGGATGTCGCGTTTATCGTCTCTTCACGATTCAAAATAAAGACCTTGTCTCTGCGCAGCTGTTTTGCGCCGTTTGACCCGGGAAGCAGACAGTTTCTCGGAGGTCAACTACACACACATGCTTGTACAACAACATGACACAACACATGGCGCGCTATCTCCGAACCGGAAATTAGCCTGGGAAGGTCCGATTTGTATAGGGGGTTCAAAACAGCTTTGCGTTTATCATGTCTCAGAAACGTGATTCTGGCTGTATGTCACATTAAAAACACACATTTTCGGTGTTACAATATGCCCATATCTAAAGACGTTTGAAAAAGGCTTTGCGTTTATCACCTTAAAGGTAAAGACCAGTATTGGAAACGCCCCAATTTCAAAAAATGAAATAGAAGCTCTTATTACCAATCATGTGAAAGAATATGTTTTGACTAATACATGATGATAACATTTTTACCTGGAACCCGCCTACTAAGTGATATATTTGGTAAATTAGTTTATATATTGGCCTGTGAGAGATAAACGCACGTGTCGCGCACGTATGCGTAGTCCCGTATACATCTTTATGTGTACAGTGCTTGTAACTTTACGTAGACTGGGCCAAATTTCTTATCATTTTGATGATTTCAGAACCTTGCAGTACGCACCAATACTTATATGCTAGATGATCAACCTTTTCTGATCGATTCCACAACGTTTCTCTCGCAATGCAATCGCATGACCATAATAATAAATAATAATAAAGCCTTTTTTATATAGCGCAGACCATAACTGGTCTTTATCTTTACAAGTTTGCCTGAAAGACGTTTGAGAAACCTGATTCTAGGCAAACAATTGGTCAATAAACGCACCCATGAGAACTATACTTACTTTTTTTTAAATTTTCTTTCTTATTAATTGATGAAGGGGCATGGCAATGATGACAGGCAAAAAAACATACAAATAAGATCAATTATAATAAATTATATTGCTTACCTTTTCAACTTGAAGAGATAGGCAAGAACTTAGGTATGAAATTCCAGATGCCATGAGTTTGCAGTTTAGGTAGATGCCACAGCTCTTTACTTTGCAAACTAAAATTTAAAAACAGAAATATACATTTACTATAAATATAGCAAATATTTTGTTAGGAAAGTAGTTGTCACTTTACATAATCTAGTGTGTTCAACTGAACAAAAGCATATTATCATTAGTGATTCCAATTGTAATTAAAATGTTTTTGCTCCAACCCATTATATGTCAAGGTGGACTGTGTAGTGTGGAACATTTTTTCTAATACACATTTTGGACTTATCTTGCTTTTGACTATGATACCAAACATTTCTTTAAAATCCTGATTAAAGCATTTATTTGTAATAGTAAACTACAGCATTCAAATATTAATCGTGGATACTCTGATCTTGAAACAAACCCTATTGTACACAGATTAATAACAAATACCCTCTGGTAAATAGAAGGAAAAGAGATACCTTAAATGGCATATAATAGTGTGGTACGGTATGTCACTGAAACAGCTCCCGTAAGATTTTTGTGCCAAAGTTAATTTTTTTTGCTGTTTTGGCTTCAAAAGGGTCCCAATTGGCCAAAAATGATGGGGTCCAAATGTTCAGACCCCTCCTTCATTTCCTGGGGGGGGGGTCCAAGACCGGGACCGGGATCCACATAACAAATTGACCGTCTGGCATGTTCTAAGTGGTGGGTGTGGCCAGGGGGATACCCCCACCAAAAAAGTGGCCCTTTTGACGATAAAATAGTATTATGTTAATTATATTTTAAGGAAACCTTGAACCACCATGAGTTTGGTGTTATATGAAAGAGAGTTAAATTATCTACATTTCATACCAATTTCAAAGAATTCGGGATTAATTAACATCGCAAATTTTATTAAAAAACATGATTTTTGTGATTTTTTTCGAAAAATTGAATTTTATCAAAAAACATTATTTTCCATATATCAAAATCGGAGAATTGCATTTTTTCATAACTTTCCAGGAAAAGGCTTATGTACGATGACAATATCCTGTGCGAGGGAGAGGTTTATATATTGTTTCAATAAAAAGTTATAGCAATCCAAAGTTATTGATTTGATTTCCACAAAAACAACATTTTTGCCCACATGTGTATTAACTGTATGCATATACGTGCATTAGTGTATTAAGGACCTGTTTGGTGTGTTTACATCGAGTTTTAAAGATAAATTTGAACTAAAACCTCTAATCACCATGTATTTGGTGTCAAAAGATGGATAATTAAAATACCTTCATTCTGATATCAATTTCAATGAGTGATGTAGTGTGTGAAATATAAATTTTGAGCCAAAAAGTTAGTGCATCGATCAACATGAATATAATATAATATCGCCATATTTGGTTTAATGGTTTATTTTGCCTGACTACTCAGAAAACACGTGTATGCTTGTAAGCAACCAATACTCTGCATTATCCCTATTGTGATATAGAATGAAATAAACTTTTCTCATAAAATAGTTTCGGCTAGGTATGCAAAGTTTTTTTTTCTCTGGATTACAAGTAATTCAGTACAAAAATCGAAGGAACATTATGAAAATACTTGATTCGATTGAATCTCAGTTTTAGTCTTTGTGTGTTTCAAATAGGAAGTTCCATAACTACAATTGATATCAATTTGAAATCTGTTCTGCTTAGCCATGAATAATTCAAAATCGTTACTAACTCCTTGAACTTCTAAGGATCTTACGATTTGATAATTGGAAAATGTCATTAGGTACCAGCTTATAGTTAGATATGGACATGTTTTAATATTGCTTTATTTGATCTCAGATGGATTTTTCCTTGATGTTGAAAACATTATGTGTTGCGTTGTGATATTGCCTTTAGAAATACAATTGTTAAAGGCGTTGCATAAAGCATTTGGTTGGACATTGTTTGGTGAATTTTAATAACCCAATAACAATAATTACTGTACAGGCCTAGGTAAAGATAAGTAGAGTTCGAAAAAGATCGTCATTGACTTTTACAGTAGCACAAGACTTAAGTTAAATCGTAGGGTATATAGCTCTTAATTGTTATCGTATTCATATCAAGAAGGATTGTTGGAAAGGGACGTTTAAACCGAAGTACAATTTGCCTTTCACATAGTCCCGCAAGGTTTCTCTCAACAATCTATATCTAGCATCAAATAGGGCGTCTGACAGTCACTCCCTACCATTTAAATCGTCTGGCAATGGCCATTTGTGTATCGTTAGCCTGTGGCGAATATTTTCATATAGGTTCCATTTGGGTTTCCTTTCAAGCTGATCTAGCTCAATATTAAGGTTGGGGTATTTTAGGGACGTCTGACAGACACCCCCACCAGGCGCGCCGGAAGCAGTTTGGGATTGGGGGAGGGGGCAAACGTTCCAGGGGGCTCACCTTTCAGGGGCAGTGGCGTAATGAGCAAAAACGTTTTTTGGGGGCAGAAGAAAAATCTGCACCACCACCACTCTTACACGTTACATGCCGGCCCCGCGGAACGTTTTTCAAAGTGGAGTATTAACGATCAGGTAGAGCTGAGCGAGTGCAGCGTAAATTGGTTGGGGTCCAGTGTCTTTGCCCCGGCGGGGTCAAGGGGCGAATCCCTCGGAAGCTGCACGGGTTTTAGGCATTAAATTACGGTCATATAAGCATATTTAGATATATTAGATATATTTGTGACACTGGCAGATCACTAATTGAAGTATGGTCCAGGGGCTGTGTCCCATGAAGCTCAGCGTTTAAGGCATTTAATTATGGTCAGATGAGCATTCAGGGACCCGTCTTAGGGCCCTTGGTGAGGTCCAGGGTGTGGAGCCCCCGGAAGCTCAGGGGTTTTAGGTATTTAATTACGGTCAGAAGAGCATATTGTGATACCTCATTTGTGACACTGGCAGGTCACTCATTCTTTCTTTCTCTCTTTCTTTCTTTTTCTCTGTAACATACTTTTTCAAAAAAGTGAGGAGGGCTCGAGCCCTACCGTTCTGCAGGCCCTGACACGAAGGCTTCTAAATAAGCATGTTTTTTTGCCTAATTATGAATTTGGGAGACTTGTCATTTTCCAACAAAGGCATAAAAAAGTATAATTTACCTCCCAAAAAGAGAAACAAATCACAGAAAATCATGTCATTTCAGGAACATGTTCAAAAAGACCATGTGATTTATGCAACAGGCAGTGATAGAACTCTAATGTAGACGGTGATGTGTTGTCAAAATTATAAGCTGGCCTGGTACCTAATGACATTTTCCAATCATCAAATCGTGAGATCCTTAGAAGTTCAAGGAGTTAGTAACGATTTTGAATTATTCATGGCTAAGCAGAACAGATTTCAAATTGATCTCAATTGTAGTTATGGAACTTCCTATTTGAAACACACAAAGACTAAAACTGAGATTCAATCGAATCAAGTATTTTCATAATGTTCCCTTCGATTTTTGTACTGAATTACTTGTAATCCAGAGAAAAAAAAACTTTGCATACCTAGGCGAAACTATTTTTTGAGAAAAGTTTATGTCATTCTAATCTTATCACAATAGGAATTATGCGGAGTATTGGTTGCTTACAAGCATACACGTGTTTTCTGAGTAGTCAGGCAAAATAAACCATTAAACCAAATATGGCGATATTATATTATATTCATGTTGATCGATGCACTAACTTTTTGGCTCAAAATTTATATTTCACACACTACATCACTCATTGAAATTGATATCAGAATGAAGGTATTTTAATTATCCATCTTTTGACACCAAATACATGGTGATTAGAGGTTTTAGTTAAATTTATCTTTAAAACTCGATGTAAACTTACCAAACAGGTCCTTAATACATTAATGCACGTATATGCATACAGTTAATACACATGTGGGCAAAAATGTTGTTTTTGTGGAAATCAAATCAATAACTTTGGATTGCTATAACTTTTTATTGAAACGATATATAAACCTCTCCCTCGCACAGGATATTGTCGTTGTACATAAGCCTTTTCCTGGAAAGTTATGAAAAATGCAATTCTCCGATTTTGATATATGGAAAATAATGTTTTTTGATAAAATTTGCGATGTTAATTAATCCCAAATTCTTTAAAATTGGTATCAAATGTAGATAATTTAACTCTCTTTCATATGACACCAAACTCATGGAGGTTCAAGGTTTCCTTAAAATATAATTAACATAATACTATTTTATCGTCAAAAGGGCCACTTTTTTGGTGGGGGCATCCCCCTGGCCACACCCACCACTTAGAACATGCCAGACGGTCAATTTGTTATGTGGTTTCCTTCCGAGCTAGGTTGACTCCTCCTGGCTCCCGGTCTAGGACCCCCCAGGAAAAGAAGGAGGGGTCTGAAAATTTGGACCCCATCATTTCTGGCCACTTAGGACCCTTTTGAAGCCAAAACAGCAACAAAATTAACTTTGGCACAAAAATCCTACGGGATTACATACCGCACTATAACAAACAGATAGCAGCTTACATCATGCATATGCTTGTTAGAGTTTGTTAAATCACATCTATATACTGTAATTGCTGCCCTATAGGCCTATTCTATGCACAGGATTGATGAAAATCTGGCTGGTCTAGTAATTTATCTATGTTTTTTGTACCTGTCATGGTTGGCTTCCTCTTAAAATAAAAACATAGAATTTTCAGTTTTTGATTGTAGTATCTAATATCCGGTATCCTAACCTTTATCATAAATGAATATCAAGACTATCAACTCAACTACAAGTTAGTAATTTATTTCTATGTAGGTCTAGAAGAAATTAAAAAATACCTCACCCTTATTTTAATGTCGGTGTTCAAAATTTACTAAGAAAATCACATCAACGGCCATTTTTTAAACTGGATATTATTATGCAGATCCGAACCCTTTCCTCCAGTCGGGGCCGAGGCAGGATGAGAAGTTAGTCCAAGAGGCAAGACGTTGAAGACACGATGGGAGAGAAGTTTTAGACTAGAGGTTTATTTCTTGGATATGACTAAGTGTCAAGGTCCACTACATCTCTAAAACAAAAATGAAATGAAGAAAAACAAAATATAAAACTTGATACATGAGCCTATGTAAGGCTTACTACATAACATTCTACATCTAGTCTAAAATCGAACTTGTTACCGTTAAATATAGTCTAGATCTAACTCCTGTTAATTTAGATCTCACAAATATACAAGTATTCTAGATCTAGTACTAGGACTAACTTCAACTTTTAACTTATCTAAGAATCCTGCACAAAGAGTGCAATGTAGATACTAGGTCTACATCTATGATCTATAGGCCAAGAGCATTAGGTCAAAATAGGCTTAAACCTGGACATTTTTGGTGACAAGCTGATTTTTTCAGGATAGCTCCAGGCATATGTGTAGAATAACATACTAAAAGTCCTCGTGTATCCTTCCTGAGCGTTTTCCGCAATCCAAGATGGCGTCCAAAATGGCGGCCATTTCCTGAATTTCTTATAGCTTTGCAACAAGATAACCCAAATACAAAATTTAAATGTCTAAATACATGTTTTTTAGCATAAGGAACTCAATAAAGTACTTATTGATAAATTTAGAAGAAAAAAAATAGCTATAAAACCACTTGGGCCCTTCCCGAAATCCAAAATGGCGTCCAAAATTGTTGCCATTTCCTCATTTTTCCTGTAACTTTGCAACTAGATAACCCTAATACGAAATTTAAATGTCTAAACATATGTTTTTCAGCATAAGGAACTCAACAAAATATTTATTAATACATTTTGAAACACATAAGTAGCAGTAAAACCACTTAAGCCCTTCCCAAAATCCAAAATGGCCACCATTTCCAATTTTATCTCATTGTATTATAAAAGATACGTTATGAATATAATCAAATGTCTTGACTAGAATAGCACCTTTGAAATACATATCAGTACAAACAAACTTTTCATTACAAAAATACTTCTTATGCATAAAGTACACACACACGCACCCACGCACACACACACACCCACACCCACGCACACACGCACACGCACGCACACACACACACACACACACACACACAAACACCAAAGAAAAGTGAAGGGGAAATATAGGAGTTTGTCCTAAATCACTTATATTATTGCATTATATGAGGGAAACATTTTTTACCCTCAGTTGTATAGCTAAACAGAGAGGGAGACATTTTGTACCACAGGGTCTATAATTGTCTTCACATCAAGCACATTAGATAAAACTTTCGTGCTAACCAACTTTTTTACCAACAAGATGCAGTTTATATCTACTATGTGGTGAGTTTCATTTCAAACTTTTAATTATTACTTAGAAAGTTCAAGTATAATTTTGGTATCCATATCTGTTTAGAGTTAAACAGAGTTACATGTGCTACAAATGCATAGCACATGGCAGTAAAATGTATAGCACATGGCAATGAATTGACATGGAGTATCCTATTGTTTCACCTAAAACATTGTGATGATCAAATTCATTTATTCATTTCATTCAGATTACATAAATGATATTGCACTGACTAACCTGAGTGCACTAGCACTGAAACTTACAATATAGTCTACATCTAGAGTATAGATAGATATTAGTTCTACATCTAAGTTAGATCTAACTAGATCTAGGCCTAAGTTAGATCTAACTAGATCTAGGCCTAAGTTAGGTTTATCTAGATCTAGCTCTATAATGTTAAGATCTAGATGAGCGGTCATAAGTAAATTGACACATCAGTATATGATGGGTGATCCTGTTAATAAAGGTAATACTGGTCTAATCCGTACCAGACACGGGACCAGACACTCTGACCATCACATTCTTATCTCACCATGTTTCATGCACGCCCCAGCCTACCTTGCTAACCCTGTATTCCCAAGCAGATGTGTGATAATTACTTTTTCCGAAACAAAACAAAAAACAATGCATATTTGTTGTCATTACAGATGATGGATGTGCATTGCATTATCTGTAAAGAAACATCACCTGATACAGTTGCAGTTGGGGAGAAGGGACGGAGGACACTTGTGGTGTCAAGTTTAGAGCGCGGTGATGGCTTCCATGAGTCATTTGAGAAGACAACACCACTACGAATCCATGCAGTTTGTCGCAAGAATTACACAAGGAACTGTTCCATAGTGTCTGCAAAGAGAAAATCTTCATGTCTTCAAGAAGTAGAAGATGTGACTCAACTTCGCTCAAGTGCTTCAAAGACATTTAACATAAAAAATGATTGTATGTTCTGTTTGGAGTCCATCACTCAGGACGCTAAAAACCCTTCCCGCAGAAAAGGTTCAATAAGCAGTGTTGAGACCTTAGAGTTCCAGGTAACAGTATTGGATCGTTGAAGAGAGCGAGATGACAAGTGGGGTAACGATGTCTCTGATCGTGTGCAACAAGCATAATATGATCTGGTTGCAGCTGAAGCCAAGTATCATCGAGCATGTGCCCAATCCTTCTTTAAGAACAAGTATGAGGGAATTTCAACTGAAAATATTCGACAGGAAGCATTTCAGCATCTCTGTAAGTTTCCCGATGATAGTGATAAATGTCAATACTCAGTTCAAGAGCTTTCAGATTACATGGCCACATTTCTGGAAGGGAGCGAGGGTTTCTCACTGAAGCATCTCAAGCGCAAGCTCAAGGAACATTATGGTGATGATCTAGTTATAACCAGCATCAAAGGAAAGTCCAGTATCGTGAGTTTCCGTGACTCGGCAAACAAAATACTTCATGAAAAGTGGAACAGTGATAGAGTGTCAGATGCTGAGAGCCAAAGCGATCGCATAATAGATATGGCTGCTTCCATCATCCTCAACGATATCAGACTGACAGTGTACAACCGTGAAGATTTCTCAACATTAGATGGAACTGAAAATGGAGACACATTAGTACCAAGGTCGCTAAAGCGTTTCATACATAATGTAGTGGACAGCAAAGGCAAAGGTCACACGGTTTCAAACAGGAAATGCACTTTAATAGCACATGCCACCATCTCTGCCAGTAGGCCCAGGTCATTTGTTTCACCAATATTGTTAGGAATAGCTGTGTATATACACCGGAAGTATGGCTCACGTGAACTGATAGACATCTTGAGCAGCATGAGCTTTGCTGATGATTATAAAGAAGTACAGCGGTTTGAACAAGCCCTCATGTCAAATAATGAACCATCCTATCACCTGGGCGGTTTTACCCAATTCGTGTTTGACAATGCCGACTTCAATGTAGCGACAGTGACTGGTCACAACACTTTCCACAATAATAATAATAATAATAATAATAATGTGACTTATATCGCGCCAAATCCACTCTGTGGAGTGCTCAAGGCGCGTGTAAACAGGAAAAACGATCAAGACTTGAAAAGGAATGTTTTGAGATGAGTTTTGAAAGAATCAGAAGATAAACATTTGTTGATGTCTTCAGGAAGGCCATTCCATAATTTAGGACTAGAGTATGCAAATGATTTTTCCCCCCACGTTTTGGTAATTTTGGGGGTCACAAGAAAATTGGAAGTGGATGAGCGTAGAGGTCTTGCAGGAGTGTAGTTTTGGATTAGAGAGATAAGGTATTGAGGAGCAGAGCCGTGAACGCAATGAAAGGTAAGCAACAAAACTTTGAAAACAATGCGATCTTTTACTGGGAGCCAGTGTAGCGACTGCAAAACTGGGGAAATGTGGGTACGCTTGGTGGTCAGAGAAACAATACGAGCTGCAGCGTTTTGAAGCTTCTGGAGTTTGGACAGAAGATTCTGGGGTAGATTGATTAGGAGGGCATTGCCAAAATCAAGACGGGAGGAAATCAGAGCATGAACTAATTTTTCGGTGGCAGACTTGGACAAATATTTACGAATAAAACCGATATTACGCAATTGGTACCTTACTGATCTACAAATATTAGAAACTTGGTCAGACATTGTCATATGTGAGTCGAACATAACACCGAGATTGCGACACGTTTGTGACAATTGAATTATGTGGCCAGAAAATGAAATGCAATTGATATTAAATTTACTAAGCTGTACTTTGGAACCAAATATAAGGAATTTACATTTGTCTAAATTTAATTTCAAGGAACGTGCGAGCATCCAATCATGAGCATCAGCCATGCAAGATTCAAGGCGATGAACGGCTCGTTCTGCAGCGGCTTGATCTGAATTGAAGGAAATCATAAGTTGAATATCGTCTGCATAAATATGATAATCTATGCCATGTTGTAACAAAACTTGTCGCAATCCAATTAAATAAATTGAGAAGAGAGAAGGGGAGGAATCGCTTGTGTTACTCCGCCTGGGGTTGTGGATACTTCATCCATCAAACGTTCAGTGAAATTGCAATTGGCTGACAAAGTTGGAGCATTTGGACATATTCCGATAAAGACATACAGCAAACCTGCTGTTCCTGGCTTACGGTCTGTTGTAATAGATCCCCTCAAGAAACCTGACCAGGAGCTCCTGTCTCTCCGATCCGCAGCTGCCCTAGACTCCCTCTGG
This sequence comes from Strongylocentrotus droebachiensis, assembly GCA_035222895.1. Classification (NCBI taxonomy): domain Eukaryota; kingdom Metazoa; phylum Echinodermata; class Echinoidea; order Camarodonta; family Strongylocentrotidae; genus Strongylocentrotus; species Strongylocentrotus droebachiensis. Next base: position 199,513 of record JAVYIG010002024.1, on the reverse strand, counting down.
GTCGCTGGCTATGTTCTAGAACTAGACTTGTGTCCGTCACGGAGTGGTTTCATGAAAGTGGCCATGCAGAGTGACCACTACGAGAGGACGAGAATTGAAACTCTGCCCTTTATCAATTTGGACCCCTCCAATCCGAGTACCATCTACACTGCACTATGCTTTGCACAGTCACAATGTGAAAAGCATAAGTTGAGAATATGTGCAGTAACATTTGACCAGCCCTTGTACATCAAGGCAGCAGAGATTGTAGCTTCTTCTCAAGACCTAGACAAAGTAATCGTCCGTCTTGGTGGATTTCACCTCCTCATGTCATATCTTGGCAGCATAGGCCACATCATGGACGGAAGTGGGCTTGCAGAGCTATGGGAGACAGTGTACGCCAAAGGGTTTGTCATACATATGCAATCTGGTCATGCATTTTCCCGTTCTCTCCGTGCACACATTCTTACTGCAGCTTCCCTCATTGGCGTGTTGATGGGTAAACCTGGCATCTTAGACAGCATAGATAAGGACCACTTAGCGAATCTTTATGGTGCACTTCTAAACCAGGACAAGAAGGCAACTGATGTAGCTGAGGAGGAGTGTGTCAAACAGTTAAGTCAGATCATTTCACAACTCCTTGACCAGACAGCAGGACAAAGTAGGACAGGGAAGCTTTGGGTGCAGTATATCCGACAAGTGTCTCTTCTGCAATGTTTCATTCGAGCTGAAAGGACAGGGGACTGGATGCTCCATCTCAGCTGTGTGAGGGAAATGATACCACATTTCCATGCTGCAGGACATCTTCACTATGCCAAATCTGCCAGGTTGTATTTACAACAGATGGAAGCCCTAGAGCAAACCATGCCAGGAAATGAATATACACAATTCGCAGAAAAGGGATACTTCACCATCCGCCGTGTGGATTCATTCTGGGGTGGGAACTTCTCTGATCAGACCATTGAGCAGTTCCTGATGCGGCAGCTGAAAACATCTGGAGGAATGACTCATGGACGTGGAATCACAGACAGTACATTGGCAAAGTGGGTTCATGCACTTCCTCGCTGTATTCCTATCTGTGATGAACTGGAACAGTTCACCGGAGTGCACACTGGTACGTCAGAACAACATAAAGACATACGGCAAAGTACCAGGTCAAGAGACAACAAAAATAGATGCATCTTTGTTAGATAGCTGCAGGCACATCCACCATTTACTGGATATGAAACTGATTGCCTGGTCTCCTTGTCAACTGGCATCGTCGCTGACTCATCTGTCAATTGTGATAAAGCAGTAGATATCGGCCTAGCAGCGGCATCCAAAATGAATGGTATGAAGTTCACAGATATCAAGCTACATCGTAATGACAAGGTGAAGACCATTGGTGCCAAGAGTAAGACGGTGAAAATCAGGGGACAAAGTACAGAGGTCAACCCAACACTACTGTTCAACAGAATCACATGTGTCCTGAAAGACAGCACTGAGATGGAATCGTTCTTCACTTATGAGCTTGCTCCCCAGCCTCCTTCCCTTTTCAAAGGTGGGGTGATGCGGAAGCCAACAAAGAGTTTGCTGAGTCTCCTGCTGAAGTCGTTCACTAAGCAATCCAACCTGCCAGAAAAGGGTCTCTTTGTATTAGATGGTGGTCACCTACTGCAATCAGTTGTTTGGCCACAACCGTCAACCTATGCTGATGTTGTTAAGTGGTACATTTCATACATCCTTAAGCATTATAGAGCTCATTCGACGGTGGTGTTTGATGGATATGGAAGTGCAACGTCGACAAAGGTAGCTGAGCAGAGACGAAGATCCCAGAAATGTACCTCTAGTGACATCATATTTGATGATAATATGTCAACAACCACAACCCAAGCTGCTTTCCTAGCCAACAGCAACAATAAGATGAGACTTATACAAACTCTACGTGACAAAATGCTCATGGCTGGTATACGTGTCAAGCAGGCAGAAGCAGATGCCGACACCCCGATTGTCTCCACGGCACTAGCAGTAGCAGAGTCAGAACAGGTGCCAGTTGTAATCGTAGGTACGGATACAGACCTACTGGTCATGCTAGTTGCTAGGGCAACCACTTCCACAGATATGCACATGCTATGCCGCAGTAATCCTGTCACGGTCTTCAACATTCATGAAATTCAGCATGTCATAGGGGACACTAGAATCCACCTGATGTTTCTTCATGCTGTGACAGGATGTGATACGGTTTCTGCAATCTACCGTCAGGGCAAGCGTAAAGCTTTCAATATGGTACACAAGAAACGGGACTATGACTTGCTTGATACCTTCACAGACAGTGGAAGCACCCATGACGAGGTAAAAGGAGCTGGGGAAGCCTTCATTCTAAAGCTTTATGGGGCCAGCAGATTTGAATCTCTTGATGACTACCGTCACATTGCATACAAGCGGGCAATCGGCCGCAGTTCTCTGAGTTCATCCTTTCAGCTAGAAAGTCTACCTCCAACTAGTGCTGCAGCAAAGCAGCATTCATACCGCACCTATCTTACAGTCCAGGAATGGATGGGTAACTCTTTACCTACAACAGAATGGGGCTGGCGATTTCAGGATGGAACTCTTACACCTGTAGAGACAGACATTGCTGTGGCACCCGACACTTTGCTGAACATGGTAGCATGTGGGTGCAAACCAGATGGTTGCAGAAGCATGACATGTAGCTGCAAGAAACTTGGACTCTTCTGTACCTCAATGTGCAGTAAATGCAGTGGCCTCAATTGCAACAATACAGCACCAATATATCCCAATGATGATGATATTGTGGCTGTTGCCCTAACTGCAGCGGACATTAACACTGGAGATTCAGCATCTGACGATGAGGATGATGACTAATGCAACTGAGAAGTATACTAAGTGCACGCTTAAGGTAAAGAAATTGTTGATCTATCAATATTTGAAATGCTCATGGACAAGGGATATATTAGGCCTAAATATTGCATTTCTGAACCTCAAATATGTATATAGAAAACTTATATTTCACAATCGTTTGGATGCAGAATAGTATCGACATCACCTTGCATATTTAAAGAGCCTGTGAAAGATGTCAATACATAACTTCATGAATTAAAACTTCTAAAGAATCATCACAGGCTGCTCCGACAACGGTTTTGACCTTAAAGTCCATTCATTGTTTTCAAGAATGAAAATATGAAGAAATAGGCATATTGGCCGTCATTTTGGATATCATTTATTTAATTTAACTGGAAATTTCAAATAATTACATTTCTATCTTTATTTTTTTAACTTTGTTGTTTCTTTAAAATAGGCATAAATATTTGCTTTACATTACTAATTTGAATTGTGATGAACGAACAAAATGGCGGGCATTTGGGCGCCATTTTGGATTTTGGGATGACCTCAAGTGGTTTTATTGGTACTTGTGTGTTTCAAAATCTCTAAATAAGTATTTTATTGGGTTACTTATGTATCAAAACATATATTTAGACACTTAAAGTGTGTATTGGGGTTACCTAGTTTCAAATTTATGAGAAAAACAGGAAATGGCGGCCATTTTGGGCGCCATCTTGGATTGCGGAAAACGCTCAAGGAGGATATACGAGGACTTTTAGTATGTTATTCTAGACATATTCCTGGAGCTATCCTGAAAAAATCAGCTTGTTACCAAAAATTTTCATGTTAAAACTAATGCTCTTGGCCTACTAAGCCTAAATCTACTATTAGATCTACAAGCACTAGACTTATCGGCGACCATTCAACGCGATGATTTCTAAAGCCGTGGTGGACTTATTTTTTTAATCAAATGCAAGAATAAATATATTTATCAGTGAATTTGGAGCTGTCAAACCCAGATATTCAACGGCGTTAGACAAGTACCATTGGACATGCATGATTTTATATGAACGGGACGGAAATGCATGAACCGGTGCAATTCGTCAATTTTAAATAATAACTTATACTAGCATTCCCCGACTAAGTTCCAGTTAAACTTAATTTCAACTTGAACTTAGAAATCTAGACCCCTAGGTCGGGCAGTGGCGGATCCAGGGGGGGGGGGGGGGGCAAAAATAGTGCTCACTCCCCCCCCCCCCCCCTCCCCCCCCCTCCCTCCCCACTGAGCGACTTTTCGGCCGGCGCGATTTTCAAATTTTCGGGAGCCAAAAAAAAATTTAAAAAAAAATCGGGCCCCCTCCCCTGAGAAATCCTGGATCCGCGCCTGAGGTCGGGAATCCTAGTATTTGTTGATATTTATTTCAAATATCGTTCGATTAAAAATGAGAGGAATACTTTCCTTCAACCAAAGTAACATGTTTTGTTATCCACAGAATGAATAATTTGAGGAAAAACGGAATTTACTTACTTTTCGGGGACCTCTATTGCAGTAGCTTAGCGACGCAAACACCGGAAAAATTAGTCATTTCCTCTAGCTTGGTATTGTTTAAGCTTCAACAATTCCCAAATTATGAGTCGAAGATGAGTAGAAGCTGGCTTTGCTGACTGGGGGGTGGGGGCGCATACATAAAACCTCATGGAACTTGATGTTCTTAATAGACGATATATGCATCCGAAAAAAGATGTAGAATAATTTTAAAAAGGACAGTTTGCCTTTAACGGTTCATTGCAGAGCACGAAACTTTTAAATTCCTAATTTTTAGAGGTAAATTAAAATCTTTTCCAGTCTGCTTTAACAAAAAACACATACATTCCCAAATTTAGATAAATAATAAGATAAGTTACAATAAATAAAAAATAAATATTAACATGATGATGATAAACGCAATAATAATAAATGATGATAATGATTAAAGTATTGGCAAAATAATAATAATAGCATTAGTAATAATAATAATAATACTAATTTATGATATTGATAACTAATTTTATCAGGATATGATTTTGGTTAAGGTCAAAATAGACTTACATTATGCACATTATGCAATAGACATACGCCTACATTCAACTGCATATTAGAATTTTGATTTTTCAATACAGGTATTCGAATTCTATTCATTGCGACTGTATATTGAAAATTCTAACATAACAATAAGGAGCGATAATAAAACAAAACCCATCCTAGCTTTCAGTTTAAAAACTCCGAAGTTACACCCACGTTTATAACTTTGCATCTCCTCACGCTTTCGTATCACTATGCTTTACCACTGCAGAGTAACTGAGTAGAATCATCTAGTAGGATTTTAATCTATTTTATACGGCAATATTTGAACAAGAACCTACCACACAGCTGACATTGTATTCACATGTCTACAGCACTCGATGATTGGAACCAAGTCTTCCTCGTCTGTGCACTTCACCCGGTTCAATTCTAGCCACTGCAGTTTCTTGGTTTGTTCTTTGATCAGCTGACCCAGTTCTCTCATCGTCTCTTTCAATACACTCTCCTTCTCTGGTGGGAGTGATGATGGTGCTGTAAGGTGGATGCGTGTGAGCTGCTGTCCTCCGGTCCGACGAAGACCAGCCGTGATCTGAGGTATGTCTCTCTCTGCGTCATCGATAGTGATATCGATATGTCTCAATCTAGGAAGCGATGAGAGCAAATCTCCATAGCTTTGTGACGTCATTCTCGCGGCTAACAGCGTTGTGACGGATGAAAGCTCAGGGGGTGATGAAGGGAAACTGAGAGAAGAGTCTGTGACAGTGAGATGGTTCAGTGATGTAAAGGATCTGAGACAGGACCACAACTGCTCGGTCGTCTCGTTAGATAGCTGACAGTCCTCCACGAGGAGTTGACCATCATTCTGGAATTCGAAGAAATGTAAGATGTCAGCCATATAATTAACAACAAATATTGGAATTGGGTAGAATTTAAAGGAAGGCACCTTAGTATATTGAGTTGACATTATAATTAAGAAGGACAAAATAAAGAAACACTATTCTATCCAATTAGGGCTATACATGTCCTTTAACAAAAATCACTGCCCCCTCCCCCTCAAGAAACGGGTGGTCTTTTGTAGAACTGTTTCATCTTTTTCCTTATCCATTCACGCCTTTCAATCCTTATGCCAGAGGTAGAACCTTACGTACATTCTAAACACATTAAACACACTTCTACACTGTAAAATATCATTAGTGATTGCTTGCCCGACGACTAGGAGCCGCGCGTTTATTCGATGCGACTATAAAATTCACATTCCAAACACATCCATGAATACACAATCTTTATTATGACATATAGTGAAGTGACATCGATTATAAAAAACAGAGCTTTCTCAAACGCGCCGAAAAGGGCGCACAATAAAATGTGAAGACTTTTTACATACGCATTCTCTCCACTTCACGAAACCATATCATCTTTGTTTATTATACTATTTATCAGGTCCATAAATATTATATAAACGTTGTTTTTTGTACAGGGCGCTTAGGGATAGCAGTTTGTTAACTAAAGAGGTAGCCTGCTTTAAACGAAAACGGTACAAATAACATAAATAATATGGCCGATAAATCAATAACTTTGTTTTGCAGCCATTTGACTCTGATTTGCGAATGGCGGATTTTTCATTTAGACAGGCAACCTGTCTCTTTATGACATGATATGACGGAGCGGTGGGCTGGTGGATGGCTCCGAACATAGCGACCATTAACTGTTTCTTTTAATGTTAATTTCAATTTTATTTCAAATAATTTGAAAATGTAGGGTCATCTTATAATCTTGTAGTTTACATGAACATACAGCACCTATATCCAATATAATATAACATTAAAACGGATGCCACTATACTTTAACAAACTCGATATACACCTGATATACATTTTTTTTATAATTTATGTTACACTGTCTAATGATATACTTGCATTCCGTATCAGTACAAGTACCCCCTAAACAATCACCTCCTAAAATGTACCCCCCAATGACAACACCCCCCCCCCCCAGAGGACAATTACCACCTACAAAAATTACCCTCTACGCCAATTAACTCCTACCTCTGAAAATTTGCCCATAGGATCTTACCCCCTCCCCCCCCCTAGGAAAACATAGGACAACAACCCCGGAGGAAAATTCCCCCCCCCCTTCGAAAATTACCCCCTTTTCATTGAAGGGGAAGTTCGCCTTGATAGGTTTTTTATTTTCTTCGGGAGGGGGGTAATTGTGCTGGGGTTGATTGTCCAAGAGGGTAATTTTCAGGAGGGAGATGTTCTCTGAGTAGGAGGGGTGTGATTGTCTTGTTGATAATTGGCCGGGGATAATTGTCCACGAGGCAATTGTCCTAGAAACCCTTGCATTCATGTAGCAATCGATATAGAAGGTATACTGTCTTACATGCAAGGCAATCACCCTGAGTGACTTCTCTGACTTATGAAGACCAGTGATGTGATGTCTTAGTCTACCGTCTGCGTCTGCGTTACCACAGCCAAGAAGCCTGCAACATATAAATGTAAAGTGTAAAATGTCAAGTGTAAATTGCGTAAAAAAAGGGAAATGGAAAAAAGAAGTTCATTGCATCCATTTGTAGATAAGTGCATGTTTGGTTAAAGTGAACCTATCATCTGAATATAAGTAGTGTAGAGCTGGAATTATAAAATTAACCCGAAAATAATAATGACCGGCCGTTGCTTTGGTTAACGGTATGAAGTATGAACAAATAAATGACAACATAAATAGGGCGCGCACGGGACCGAATTCGGTCTTCGGTTCCTAGCTTGAGCGACCTATTCTTCTGCGACGAGTACGGGTGCGTCGACAGGTCTCCCACTAGGTGTCAATGTTATTACCAATACACTTTACACAAATTGTATCTAAACAGGCAAAAGAGGCGACAATCCAGCCGGGAGGGGGGGGGGGGGTAGCATTTTGACAAGGCCTCGTGACTGTGAATAAGCGGCTGAGATGAGTCTAGATACCCGGGGTGAACACGCGACCGCCACGAGAGCCTTTTGCAATCTAGATATTACTGCTCCGCATGAATTATCCATAGCATTGGATTTATTGACCAATTAGAACGGCCATCCGCCTGTTGGTTTCGTTCGTGAGTTGTTCATTATCAAAACATGTAAGAAAAGGTAAAAGATGTAAATACGTTTTGCTTATGAGATGAACATATAATTGATAGATACAAAATATCACATTCAAATTTATTTTAAATGCAAAATTACAATGAAATAGGAAACATTTGATGACTTATGCTAACAATCATAAGTAAGATAACTGGACTTTCCTTGTATATAAAATGAACCAGTCTCGTTTTCGTTCCATGTAGAGGTCAGTGGTCTTAGCCCGAACGTCAGTTCATAGTAGGTCCATGTTTGTACTATACGTTCAGTTTACTCCGTGTGTGTGTGTGTGTGATGGATACTATATGCTGACGTAATGCGAGGATACGTTCGGTGATTGGACGCTACCATTTCGGTAGAGATTTCCAGTCGGAAACAAATGTTAACATTTGAAATCCAACCTGGATTGCCAAAGGCTACCGTGGCTGTGCTTCTCGCTCTGTCGTTCACTCGGGCTTTTGCGATTAGTCTCTGTTTAGTCGCTCGGCGTCTATCAGACATGTGGCATTGTTCAAAGGCTAGGGGGAGGGGGTATGGTGCCCCTTTTTCGAGTGCCCCAAAAGAACCCCTTTCACTTTGTTTAAATGCTCTGTCTTTTCACTGTTTATACAAATAAGTCCCTCTTTTCTTTCTAATAAGTTCCCCCTCTCCCCTGTACTTATAAATGCTCTTATCCAGGGGCGTCTCCGAAGGGGGTGGGGCGTGGGGAGCGACACCCCCCCCCCTACCTGTCAGGATATTGTCGGTAAAATTGCGCTGCCGTCGGGAAAAAGGAGAAAAGGGGGAGGGAAAAAAGAGAGGGAAAGGGAAATAAAAGAACAAAAGAAAAGGAAAAGAAAAGAAAGAAAGGAAAAGAAAGGAAAGAAAGGAAAAAAAGGAAAGAAAAGATATATTTTGATGAAACGCCAAAAATTCCGCGCTTTGCGCGGGAGGAGAAAACTTCATTTAGACGAGTCGGAAACGGTACAACAAATCGTCTTCTTTCTCTAATATTTTAAGGAAACTTCAAAGCTTCCGCGCTCCGCGCGGGAGGGGCAGAAACTGAATTCAGACAAGGATTAAGAGTCGAGAACAGTACACCGAATCGTCTGCTTTTTCTCATAATCTAATGAAACGAAACGTCAAAGCTTCCGCGCTTTTCGCGGGAGGGGGAGAAACTGAAATCAGACAAGGATTAACAGTTGAGAGTACATCAAATCGTCTTCTTTTTATAATAATTTAAAGAAATGTCAAAGCTTTCGCGCTTCGCGCGAGAGGGGGGGGGGGGGAGGGAAACTTCATTCAGACAAGGATAAACAGTCGAGAACGGGACAATAAATCGTCTTCTTTTCCTAATAATTTAAGGAAACGTCTAAGCTTCCGCGCTTCGCTTCGCGCGGGAGGCCTATCACCCACACCCCTAAAATAAGATCCTAGCTCCGCGCCTGCATTAAAATATATAGCTATGATGCTGACTATTTGATAAAATAATTCGTATATTTATGTCGTCGAGGAAAATGGCCATTTGCGCATACGCAAGTACTATAGATAGTCCATAGAATAGCCCCGGGTTAATAGGGTTAAATTTGTAGATATTGGGACATTTAATTTTGTCGGCAATTGGTGGCTAGTTTTGTCGGTAATCGTTCCCCTCTACACCCCCACCCCCCCCCCCCCTCCACTGAAAAAGGTCTAGCGACGCCTGATAAGTATTCCTCTTCTAATCTGAAATGTCCATTTTCTTTAGTAATACATTCCACTTTTCAATTGCGGTAAGGTCCTCTGTTACTATGGCCCGTGTCCCTTTTCCCACTCTAACAAGTGCTATTTTTGTTCTAAGGAGTGCCCCTTATCATTCCTGATGAGTGCCACTTTCCAGGTTTTAGAAATGCCCCTTCTGAGATCTGAGAAGTGACCATTAAACGTTGACAGATGCCAATTTCCCGCTTTGATTAAAACCATTTCCCTTTCCATTCGTGATGTTTTTGCATAACACATGATTTATGCTTGCATCAAATACACTCAAAGACCATGTGATATAGGCCTCTATGTTTTGATAAATGAATGATATAGTAACATAAATAGCCTGATCAGAACAAAATGTAGCACTCCGTACAGATTTCCTACTTATATGCGGAATACAATATACACGCAGAGTTGATATGATCGACCGAAGTGAAATACATATGAATACGAACCCCTGCGAACGAAGCTACATACACTTCTTTCAACAATATGATTATTCATATAGACTGACCCTTCTACACTAACAGACATGCGTTTCTGCTTCATACCAATAAAGTAATGTTTTCATAATGTTGACAAATATATTATTGGCATCACACCACTGATTACATGTGATATCCTTAGTTATTACTACTAAATCAAAACAACATTTTCCCGGTGGAAAAGAGTGGTCAATTTAGCTGCAAACAATCAATAATTTAGGAATTTAGGAGGTCATTAAAATAGATCAGAAAAAAGACTAGGGCCTCATGTGATGAACATAAACAGAATAAACCAGCCAAACACATTCAAGAGAGCAAGATGATCAGTAGCAATTAGTTTTTGGTATATTTCCGGCTCATATTCTTCGTGAAAATGATACATAATTACTAAACGGCATTCAGACCCCTTGCTAGCTTTGAAAAAATTACATCGTCTATATATGATGTCATGAAGAGGTTGGCAAATTTGCTACTTTCCAGCTGTCAGACTCTCATCTAATCTTTAAGCCATGAACGAAGTTATCAAATCAGTAGTAAACATCCAATAAAACGAAGTTATCAAATCAATAGTAAACAACCAATAAAACAGGTACATGTATATTTAAATAATTCACATACAAAATTAAGCGCCTTTGATTAGCGGCTAGGTGTCAATTGCCCATTGTAAACTAAAGCAAAAAACCATCTAAAGTGCAAGATATTTGATAATGTTAGCATTTAAATCAGGGTATCATCAATGGTTATTACTAGTATTATAACTAGTATTGTTAATCATTATTGTTATCAATTATTATTATTATTACTGGTGATACCAACACTATGATTAGTATTATTATATAGTATTAATGACTGCTTTGAGAGAAATAGTTGTTTTTATACGCTCAAGGAAAGGTTAGAATTGTGCTATTACCCGAGGCGTGCCGAGGGGAATAGCCCAATTGTAACCTTCCCGAGAGCGTATAAAAACAACTATTTCTCGAATATTAAAGCAGTCATTAATACTTTTATATGCCGACAAAAAATAGACTAAAAAATAAAAAATAAACATTTTTTTTTTTAAAGTCGAAGATGGGATTCGAACTCTTGCGTACAATAAGTGATGTATCTAAAACCAACGCCTTATACCACTCGGCCATCGCGCGCTATTACCATGCTTGGCAGTTTTGTACAATATATACATTAAAATGGATTGAAACCGGCTTCGCGTGATGAATGCTTCGCAAAAGCTCCATTAAACGGACCCTTCTTTTACTTTTGCAATGCATATTGGCACGAACTTAGATCAAGATCTATCGGCAGATGTTGTTTTTTTGTTTTTGGAAGTTTATTTTCGTCTTCATGTCAACAATGCAAGATAAAATTGTCGGTAAGATCGATCGAGATTCAATTGTATTGAAATTAACGACCAATTCTTCGCACACATACGGTATCCTCGATCGCTCAAACCATTTTTTTACATGTAAACCTATGGGGTAACCATGGAGACTGACCTATTTTCCCAATAACCATGGTTATTGGGAAAATAGGTATGTTTTTACAGGAACAGTTAAAGTTTATGAATGCAATTTCGACCAATCAGATTGCTGGATTACTTAAGTGAGGTATATAATTAATGTTATTGACTGACTAAAGATTTGTACAATAAACTCACATTAGATGATTCATCGTCTTCACATTTTTGCAACACTCGACAAGTTCAACCAAGTCTTCCTCGTCTGTGCACTTCACCCTGGTCAGAATGAGCCACTGCAGGTTCTTGGTTTGTGTTCTGATTAGAAGACAAAGTCCTCTCATCGTTTCAGTAGTTACACTCGTCTTCTTCCATGGGAGTTTTGGCGGTGCTGTAATGGTGATGTGGGTGAGCTGCTGTCCTCCGGTCCGACGAAGACAAGCCGTGATCTGAGGTATGTCTTTCTCTGCATCATCGATAGTGATATCAATATGTATCAAGCCAGGGAGCGATGAGAGCAGACCATCATAGCTTTGTGACGTCACTCTCTCAGCTGATAGCTTTGTGACGGATTGAAGCTCAGGAGGAGATGAAGGGAAACTGAGAGAGGAGTCTGTGATGATGAGATGGTTCAGTGAGGTGAAGTATCTGAGAGAGGACCACATTCTGACAGTCATCTCAGTAGATAGCCGACATTTCTTTACCTGCAGGACGGGTAACATATTACAGAGAGACCAAATTTTTACTTTCACATAAATGCTATTATGCGAAACCGGGTACATAATAAGACCCCCCCCCCCCCTCCCCCGCCCCTTTGCATTAAAGCTTAACGGCGCATGGACATTAAAAGAATAATGATAATATCAGTATACATGACTGATGGGGCGCGCAGCGATCTCGGGAATATGATAACGCGGGAAAATTTAACTCACTTTTTTTCTTCTCTTTTGTAGTGTATTCCTTTAATCCAATTAGTATAATAAAGCCTTGATTGCACTTAGGTAATAGAAATTAATGGTAATTATCATTTCATGCATTATGAGGGGTTTTTTCTCGAGCCGTCCAGCCTAAGTGTCAAATGGGCGCTGCTGTGGCATTGCAAGCAATGGGTACGCGTATAGGGTTGTTTGGATAGGGTATGACGCAAGAAATACACAAATTTGACCATAATGTTCAATATAACCATCGACAACTGACCGGAAGAGAAATATGCCAATTACAATCCTCACCATCAATATCACGTGCCAAGCTGTGGCCCGATCACACCTTTGTATCTGTAAGAGCTATTTGTTATTGTATTACTTGAAGAAAAAGTATATATGCGTTTTCCAGTCAGGCGCAATTAGTAAATTCCTTTCCTAAATATGTGTAGTAGTATATTATTAATTTAAGATATTTGCTTACCTGGAAACCCCATTCTCGATCGTATTTGAAACATCTACCATCAAGAGACCTATAGTAATTTAAAAAGAGAGTTAAAAGCGAAGACAAAAAAAATAAATATATGGGAATAGTGTTGGGGGCAGTGGCGTATGCAGGATTGTTTCAAGGGGAGGGTTTTAAAATTTGAACATCGCGCCGAATTTTATTTCTGTTTAGCTTACAAAAATTGTGGGGCTAACCCCCCCCCCCTCCCCCCCTCCCCCCCCCCCCCCCCTCCTGCGTACGAGCCTGTTTGGGGGATTCATGAAAAAACATTAATATCGGACACGGCCTGTGAGAACCGTTTGATAAAAACGTGCAGAAGGTCCTAGTGAGTTGAATATGCATGTATATACATAAGTATTATAAAGAGATCATTAAAGCTTATAGCATGACAAACATTGGCAGGCGTTGTGAATAGTATCGTGGGGAAAACGAGTTGAAAGAAAATAACTGCCTACAAATGTGTAAATGTTTACATTGTCAGTATGGGATGCAAATAAGTAGGGATATGAAAACAATATAATAGAGATACTCTAAGACCCCAACAAAAAATAAAATACCGCGAGGAGGCCTTGAGCTAGCTGGGGTGGATTAGAGGATTCCCATGGAAAATGATCGCATTGAATATTTGAAAGTATTTGCATGCCCCCTCCTTTCATCTTACCAATTTCAAATATGTTTGTAATTTCCAGCAGTTTGTGTAGTGTGTTTATTTTTACAGATCTTGAATTGATAGTTCGTAATACGTGCAAAGATGTTAACATACAATTTGATTAAACAAAAGCACACAAAAACTTAACTATTATTCGCCTTTAATATGTTTGATTTTGTCTACTTTAATTTCATTGATAAATGTATGAACAACTACTCGAACTCACTGTAAATGCAGACTATCCAATGCCTTCAAAGTTGACGACTCGACAAGTTCAACCAAGTCTTCTTCGTCGAAGCACTTCACTCCGGACAGACAAAGCCGCTGCAGGTCCTTGGTTTGTTCTCTGATGAGAAGACCGAGTCCTCTCATCGTTTCAGTAGTTACACTCGTCTTCTTCCATGGGAGTTTTGGCGGTGCTGTAATGGTGATGTGGGTGAGCTGCTGTCCTCCGGTCCGACGAAGACAAGCCGTGATCTGAGGTATGTCTTTCTCTGCATCATCGATAGTGATATCAATATGTATCAAGCCAGGGAGCGATGAGAGCAGACCATCATAGCTTTGTGACGTCACTCTCTCAGCTGATAGCTTTGTGACGGATTGAAGCTCAGGAGGAGATGAAGGGAAACTGAGAGAGGAGTCTGTGATGATGAGATGGTTCAGTGAGGTGAAGTATCTGAGAGAGGACCACATTCTGACAGTCATCTCAGTAGATAGCCGACATTTCTTTACCTGCAGGACGGGTAACATATTACAGAGAGACCAAATTTTTACTTTCACATAAATGCTATTATGCGAAACCGGGTACATAATAAGACCCCCCCCCCCTCCCCCGCCCCTTTGCATTAAAGCTTAACGGCGCATGGACATTAAAAGAATAATGATAATATCAGTATACATGACTGATGGGGCGCGCAGCGATCTCGGGAATATGATAACGCGGGAAAATTTAACTCACTTTTTTTCTTCTCTTTTGTAGTGTATTCCTTTAATCCAATTAGTATAATAAAGCCTTGATTGCACTTAGGTAACAGAAATTAATGGTAATTATCATTTCATGCATTATGTGGGATTTTTCTCGAGCCGTCCAGCCTAAGTGTCAAATGGGCGCTGCTGTGGCATTGCAAACAATGGGTACGCGTATAGGGTTGTTTGGATAGGGTATGACGCAAGAAATACACACATTTGACCATAATGTTCAATATAACCATCGACAACTGACCGGAAGAGAAATATGCCAATTACAATCCTCACCATCGATATCACGTGACAAGCTGTGGCCCGATCACACCTTTGAATCTGTAAGAGCTATTTGTTATTGTATTACTTGAAGAAAAAGTATATGCGTTTTCCAGTCAGGCGCAATTAGTAAATTCCTTTTCTAAATATGTGTAGTAGTATATTATTAGTTTAAGATATTTGCTTACCTGGAAACCCGATTCTCGATCGTATTTGAAACATCTACCATCAAGAGACCTATAGTAATTTAAAAAGAGAGTTAAAAGCGAAGACAAAAAAAATAAATATATGGGAATAGTGTTGGGGGCAGTGGCGTATGCAGGATTGTTTCAAGGGGAGGGTTTTAAAATTTGAAAATCGCGCCGAATTTTATTTCTGTTTAGCTTACACAAAATGTGGGGGTTACCACCCCCCCCCCTTCCCCCCTCCCCCCCCCCCCCCCTCCTGCGTACGAGCCTGTTTGGGGGATTCATGAAAAAACATTAATATCGGACACGGCCTGTGAGAACCGTTTGATAAAAACGTGCAGAAGGTCCTAGTGAGTTGAATATGCATGTATATACATAAGTATTATAAAGAGATCATCAAAGCTTATAGCATGACAAACATTGGCAGGCGTTGTGAATAGTATCGTGGGGAAAACGAGTTGAAAGAAAATAACTGCCTACAAATGTGTAAATGTTTACATTGTCAGTATGGGATGCAAATAAGTAGGGATATGAAAACAATATAATAGAGATACTCTAAGACCCCAACAAAAAATAAAATACCGCGAGGAGGCCTTGAGCTAGCTGGGGTGGATTAGAGGATTCCCATGGAAAATGATCGCATTGAATATTTGAAAGTATTTGCATGCCCCCTCCTTTCATCTTACCAATTTCAAATATGTTTGTAATTTCCAGCAGTTTGTGTAGTGTGTTTATTTTTACAGATCTTGAATTGATAGTTCGTAATACGTGCAAAGATGTTAACATACAATTTGATTAAACAAAAGCACACAAAAACTTAACTATTATTCGCCTTTAATATGTTTGATTTTGTCTACTTTAATTTCATTGATAAATGTATGAACATCTACTCGAACTCACTGTAAATGCAGACTATCCAATGCCTTCAAAGTTGACGACTCGACAAGTTCAACCAAGTCTTCTTCGTCGAAGCACTTCACTCCGGACAGACAAAGCCGCTGCAGGTCCTTGGTTTGTTCTCTGATGAGAAGACCGAGTCCTCTCACCGTCTCTCTCGATACTCTGTTCTTCTCTGATGGGAGTGATGATGGTGCTGTAAGGTCGATGTGGGTGAGCTGCTGTCCTCCGGTCCGACGAAGACAAGCCGTGATCTGAGGTATGTCTTTCTCTGCATCATCGATAGTGATATCAATATGTATCAAGCCAGGGAGCGATGAGAGCAGACCATCATAGCTTTGTGACGTCACTCTCTCAGCTGATAGCTTTGTGACGGATTGAAGCTCAGGAGGAGATGAAGGGAAACTGAGAGAGGAGTCTGTGATGGTGAGATGGTTCAGTAAGGTGAAGGATCTGAGACAGGACCACATTCTGGCAGTCATCTCAGTAGATAGCCGACATTTCTTTACCTACAGGACGGGTAACATATTACAGAGAGACCAAATTTTTACTTTCACATAAATGCTATTATGCGAAACCGGGTACATAATGAGACCCCCCCCCCCCCCTCCCCCGCCCCTTTGCATTAAAGCTTAACGGCGCATGGACATTAAAAGAATAATGATAATATCAGTATACATGACTGATGGGGCTCGCAGCGATCTCGGGAATATGATAACGCGGGAAAATTTAACTCACTTTTTTTCTTCTCTTTTGTAGTGTATTCCTTTAATCCAATTAGTATAATAAAGCCTTGATTGCACTTAGGTAACAGAAATTAATGGTAATTATCATTTCATGCATTATGTGGGATTTTTCTCGAGCCGTCCAGCCTAAGTGTCAAATGGGCGCTGCTGTGGCATTGCAAACAATGGGTACGCGTATAGGGTTGTTTGGATAGGGTATGACGCAAGAAATACACACATTTGACCATAATGTTCAATATAACCATCGACAACTGACCGGAAGAGAAATATGCCAATTACAATCCTCACCATCGATATCACGTGACAAGCTGTGGCCCGATCACACCTTTGAATCTGTAAGAGCTATTTGTTATTGTATTACTTGAAGAAAAAGTATATGCGTTTTCCAGTCAGGCGCAATTAGTAAATTCCTTTTCTAAATATGTGTAGTAGTATATTATTAGTTTAAGATATTTGCTTACCTGGAAACCCGATTCTCGATCGTATTTGAAACATCTACCATCAAGAGACCTATAGTAATTTAAAAAGAGAGTTAAAAGCGAAGACAAAAAAAAATAAATATATGGGAATAGTGTTGGGGGCAGTGGCGTATGCAGGATTGTTTCAAGGGGAGGGTTTTAAAATTTGAAAATCGCGCCGAATTTTATTTCTGTTTAGCTTACACAAAATGTGGGGGTTACCACCCCCCCCCCCCTTCCCCCCTCCCCCCCCCCCCCCTCCTGCGTACGAGCCTGTTTGGGGGATTCATGAAAAAACATTAATATCGGACACGGCCTGTGAGAACCGTTTGATAAAAACGTGCAGAAGGTCCTAGTGAGTTGAATATGCATGTATATACATAAGTATTATAAAGAGATCATTAAAGCTTATAGCATGACAAACATTGGCAGGCGTTGTGAATAGTATCGTGGGGAAAACGAGTTGAAAGAAAATAACTGCCTACAAATGTGTAAATGTTTACATTGTCAGTATGGGATGCAAATAAGTAGGGATATGAAAACAATATAATAGAGATACTCTAAGACCCCAACAAAAAATAAAATACCGCGAGGAGGCCTTGAGCTAGCTGGGGTGGATTAGAGGATTCCCATGGAAAATGATCGCATTGAATATTTGAAAGTATTTGCATGCCCCCTCCTTTCATCTTACCAATTTCAAATATGTTTGTAATTTCCAGCAGTTTGTGTAGTGTGTTTATTTTTACAGATCTTGAATTGATAGTTCGTAATACGTGCAAAGATGTTAACATACAATTTGATTAAACAAAAGCACACCAAAACTTAACTATTATTCGCCTTTAATATGTTTGATTTTGTCTACTTTAATTTCATTGATAAATGTATGAACATCTACTCGAACTCACTGTAAATGCAGACTATCCAATGCCTTCAAAGTTGACGACTCGACAAGTTCAACCAAGTCTTCTTCGTCGAAGCACTTCACTCCGGACAGACAAAGCCGCTGCAGGTCCTTGGTTTGTTCTCTGATGAGAAGACCGAGTCCTCTCACCGTCTCTCTCGATACTCTGTTCTTCTCTGATGGGAGTGATGATGGTGCTGTAAGGTCGATGTGGGTGAGCTGCTGTCCTCCGGTCCGACGAAGACAAGCCGTGATCTGAGGTATGTCTTTCTCTGCATCATCGATAGTGATATCAATATGTATCAAGCCAGGGAGCGATGAGAGCAGACCATCATAGCTTTGTGACGTCACTCTCTCAGCTGATAGCTTTGTGACGGATTGAAGCTCAGGAGGAGATGAAGGGAAACTGAGAGAGGAGTCTGTGATGGTGAGATGGTTCAGTAAGGTGAAGGATCTGAGACAGGACCACATTCTGGCAGTCATCTCAGTAGATAGCCGACATTTCTTTACCTACAGGACGGGTAACATATTACAGAGAGACCAAATTTTTACTTTCACATAAATGCTATTATGCGAAACCGGGTACATAATGAGACCCCCCCCCCTCCCCCGCCCCTTTGCATTAAAGCTTAACGGCGCATGGACATTAAAAGAATAATGATAATATCAGTATACATGACTGATGGGGCTCGCAGCGATCTCGGGAATATGATAACGCGGGAAAATTTAACTCACTTTTTTTCTTCTCTTTTGTAGTGTATTCCTTTAATCCAATTAGTATAATAAAGCCTTGATTGCACTTAGGTAACAGAAATTAATGGTAATTATCATTTCATGCATTATGTGGGATTTTTCTCGAGCCGTCCAGCCTAAGTGTCAAATGGGCGCTGCTGTGGCATTGCAAACAATGGGTACGCGTATAGGGTTGTTTGGATAGGGTATGACGCAAGAAATACACAAATTTGACCATAATGTTCAATATAACCATCGACAACTGACCGGAAGAGAAATATGCCAATTACAATCCTCACCATCGATATCACGTGACAAGCTGTGGCCCGATCACACCTTTGAATCTGTAAGAGCTATTTGTTATTGTATTACTTGAAGAAAAAGTATATGCGTTTTCCAGTCAGGCGCAATTAGTAAATTCCTTTTCTAAATATGTGTAGTAGTATATTATTAGTTTAAGATATTTGCTTACCTGGAAACCCGATTCTCGATCGTATTTGAAACATCTACCATCAAGAGACCTATAGTAATTTAAAAAGAGAGTTAAAAGCGAAGACAAAAAAAATAAATATATGGGAATAGTGTTGGGGGCAGTGGCGTATGCAGGATTGTTTCAAGGGGAGGGTTTTAAAATTTGAAAATCGCGCCGAATTTTATTTCTGTTTAGCTTACACAAAATGTGGGGGTTACCACCCCCCCCCCTTCCCCCCTCCCCCCCCCCCCCCCCCCCCCTCCTGCGTACGAGCCTGTTTGGGGGATTCATGAAAAAACATTAATATCGGACACGGCCTGTGAGAACCGTTTGATAAAAACGTGCAGAAGGTCCTAGTGAGTTGAATATGCATGTATATACATAAGTATTATAAAGAGATCATTAAAGCTTATAGCATGACAAACATTGGCAGGCGTTGTGAATAGTATCGTGGGGAAAACGAGTTGAAAGAAAATAACTGCCTACAAATGTGTAAATGTTTACATTGTCAGTATGGGATGCAAATAAGTAGGGATATGAAAACAATATAATAGAGATACTCTAAGACCCCAACAAAAAATAAAATACCGCGAGGAGGCCTTGAGCTAGCTGGGGTGGATTAGAGGATTCCCATGGAAAATGATCGCATTGAATATTTGAAAGTATTTGCATGCCCCCTCCTTTCATCTTACCAATTTCAAATATGTTTGTAATTTCCAGCAGTTTGTGTAGTGTGTTTATTTTTACAGATCTTGAATTGATAGTTCGTAATACGTGCAAAGATGTTAACATACAATTTGATTAAACAAAAGCACACAAAAACTTAACTATTATTCGCCTTTAATATGTTTGATTTTGTCTACTTTAATTTCATTGATAAATGTATGAACATCTACTCGAACTCACTGTAAATGCAGACTATCCAATGCCTTCAAAGTTGACGACTCGACAAGTTCAACCAAGTCTTCTTCGTCGAAGCACTTCACTCCGGACAGACAAAGCCGCTGCAGGTCCTTGGTTTGTTCTCTGATGAGAAGACCGAGTCCTCTCACCGTCTCTCTCGATACTCTGTTCTTCTCTGATGGGAGTGATGATGGTGCTGTAAGGTCGATGTGGGTGAGCTGCTGTCCTCCGGTCCGACGAAGACAAGCCGTGATCTGAGGTATGTCTTTCTCTGCATCATCGATAGTGATATCAATATGTATCAAGCCAGGGAGCGATGAGAGCAGACCATCATAGCTTTGTGACGTCACTCTCTCAGCTGATAGCTTTGTGACGGATTGAAGCTCAGGAGGAGATGAAGGGAAACTGAGAGAGGAGTCTGTGATGGTGAGATGGTTCAGTAAGGTAAAGGATCTGAGAGAGGACCACATTCTGGCAGTCATCTCAGTAGATAGCCGACATTTCTTTACCTGCAGGACGGGTAACATATTACAGAGAGACCAAATTTTTACTTTCACATAAATGCTATTATGCGAAACCGGGTACATAATGAGACCCCCCCCCCCTCCCCCGCCCCTTTGCATTAAAGCTTAACGGCGCATGGACATTAAAAGAATAATGATAATATCAGTATACATGACTGATGGGGCGCGCAGCGATCTCGGGAATATGATAACGCGGGAAAATTTAACTCACTTTTTTTCTTCTCTTTTGTAGTGTATTCCTTTAATCCAATTAGTATAATAAAGCCTTGATTGCACTTAGGTAACAGAAATTAATGGTAATTATCATTTCATGCATTATGTGGGATTTTTCTCGAGCCGTCCAGCCTAAGTGTCAAATGGGCGCTGCTGTGGCATTGCAAACAATGGGTACGCGTATAGGGTTGTTTGGATAGGGTATGACGCAAGAAATACACAAATTTGACCATAATGTTCAATATAACCATCGACAACTGACCGGAAGAGAAATATGCCAATTACAATCCTCACCATCGATATCACGTGACAAGCTGTGGCCCGATCACACCTTTGAATCTGTAAGAGCTATTTGTTATTGTATTACTTGAAGAAAAAGTATATGCGTTTTCCAGTCAGGCGCAATTAGTAAATTCCTTTTCTAAATATGTGTAGTAGTATATTATTAGTTTAAGATATTTGCTTACCTGGAAACCCGATTCTCGATCGTATTTGAAACATCTACCATCAAGAGACCTATAGTAATTTAAAAAGAGAGTTAAAAGCGAAGACAAAAAAAATAAATATATGGGAATAGTGTTGGGGGCAGTGGCGTATGCAGGATTGTTTCAAGGGGAGGGTTTTAAAATTTGAAAATCGCGCCGAATTTTATTTCTGTTTAGCTTACACAAAATGTGGGGGTTACCCCCCCCCCCCCCCTCCCCCCCTCCCCCCCTCCCCCCCCCCCTTCTGCGTACGAGCCTGTTTGGGGGATTCATGAAAAAACATTAATATCGGACACGGCCTGTGAGAACCGTTTGATAAAAACGTGCAGAAGGTCCTAGTGAGTTGAATATGCATGTATATACATAAGTATTATAAAGAGATCATTAAAGCTTATAGCATGACAAACATTGGCAGGCGTTGTGAATAGTATCGTGGGGAAAACGAGTTGAAAGAAAATAACTGCCTACAAATGTGTAAATGTTTACATTGTCAGTATGGGATGCAAATAAGTAGGGATATGAAAACAATATAATAGAGATACTCTAAGACCCCAACAAAAAATAAAATACCGCGAGGAGGCCTTGAGCTAGCTGGGGTGGATTAGAGGATTCCCATGGAAAATGATCGCATTGAATATTTGAAAGTATTTGCATGCCCCCTCCTTTCATCTTACCAATTTCAAATATGTTTGTAATTTCCAGCAGTTTGTGTAGTGTGTTTATTTTTACAGATCTTGAATTGATAGTTCGTAATACGTGCAAAGATGTTAACATACAATTTGATTAAACAAAAGCACACACAAACTTAACTATTATTCGCCTTTAATATGTTTGATTTTGTCTACTTTAATTTCATTGATAAATGTATGAACATCTACTCGAACTCACTGTAAATGCAGACTATCCAATGCCTTCAAAGTTGACGACTCGACAAGTTCAACCAAGTCTTCTTCGTCGAAGCACTTCACTCCGGACAGACAAAGCCGCTGCAGGTCCTTGGTTTGTTCTCTGATGAGAAGACCGAGTCCTCTCACCGTCTCTCTCGATACTCTGTTCTTCTCTGATGGGAGTGATGATGGTGCTGTAAGGTCGATGTGGGTGAGCTGCTGTCCTCCGGTCCGACGAAGACAAGCCGTGATCTGAGGTATGTCTTTCTCTGCATCATCGATAGTGATATCAATATGTATCAAGCCAGGGAGCGATGAGAGCAGACCATCATAGCTTTGTGACGTCACTCTCTCAGCTGATAGCTTTGTGACGGATGGAAGCTCAGGAGGAGATGAAGGGAAACTGAGAGAGGAGTCTGTGATGGTGAGATGGTTCAGTAAGGTGAAGGATCTGAGACAGGACCACATTCTGGCAGTCATCTCAGTAGATAGCTGACATTTCTTTACCTGCAGGACGGGTAACATATTACAGAGAGACCAAATTTTTACTTTCACATAAATGCTATTATGCGAAACCGGGTACATAATGAGACCCCCCCCCCCCTCCCCCACCCCTTTGCATTAAAGCTTAACGGCGCATGGACATTAAAAGAATAATGATAATATCAGTATACATGACTGATGGGGCGCGTAGCGATCTCGGGAATATGATAACGCGGGAAAATTTAACTCACTTTTTTTCTTCTCTTTTGTAGTGTATTCCTTTAATCCAATTAGTATAATAAAGCCTTGATTGCACTTAGGTAACAGAAATTAATGGTAATTATCATTTCATGCATTATGTGGGATTTTTCTCGAGCCGTCCAGCCTAAGTGTCAAATGGGCGCTGCTGTGGCATTGCAAACAATGGGTACGCGTATAGGGTTGTTTGGATAGGGTATGACGCAAGAAATACACAAATTTGACCATAATGTTCAATATAACCATCGACAACTGACCGGAAGAGAAATATGCCAATTACAATCCTCACCATCGATATCACGTGACAAGCTGTGGCCCGATCACACCTTTGAATCTGTAAGAGCTATTTGTTATTGTATTACTTGAAGAAAAAGTATATGCGTTTTCCAGTCAGGCGCAATTAGTAAATTCCTTTTCTAAATATGTGTAGTAGTATATTATTAGTTTAAGATATTTGCTTACCTGGAAACCCGATTCTCGATCGTATTTGAAACATCTACCATCAAGAGACCTATAGTAATTTAAAAAGAGAGTTAAAAGCGAAGACAAAAAAAATAAATATATGGGAATAGTGTTGGGGGCAGTGGCGTATGCAGGATTGTTTCAAGGGGAGGGTTTTAAAATTTGAAAATCGCGCCGAATTTTATTTCTGTTTAGCTTACACAAAATGTGGGGGTTACCCCCCCCCCCCTCCCCCCTCCCCCCCCCCCCCCCCCTCCTGCGTACGAGCCTGTTTGGGGGATTCATGAAAAAACATTAATATCGGACACGGCCTGTGAGAACCGTTTGATAAAAACGTGCAGAAGGTCCTAGTGAGTTGAATATGCATGTATATACATAAGTATTATAAAGAGATCATTAAAGCTTATAGCATGACAAACATTGGCAGGCGTTGTGAATAGTATCGTGGGGAAAACGAGTTGAAAGAAAATAACTGCCTACAAATGTGTAAATGTTTACATTGTCAGTATGGGATGCAAATAAGTAGGGATATGAAAACAATATAATAGAGATACTCTAAGACCCCAACAAAAAATAAAATACCGCGAGGAGGCCTTGAGCTAGCTGGGGTGGATTAGAGGATTCCCATGGAAAATGATCGCATTGAATATTTGAAAGTATTTGCATGCCCCCTCCTTTCATCTTACCAATTTCAAATATGTTTGTAATTTCCAGCAGTTTGTGTAGTGTGTTTATTTTTTTACAGATCTTGAATTGATAGTTCGTAATACGTGCAAAGATGTTAACATACAATTTGATTAAACAAAAGCACACAAAAACTTAACTATTATTCGCCTTTAATATGTTTGATTTTGTCTACTTTAATTTCATTGATAAATGTATGAACATCTACTCGAACTCACTGTAAATGCAGACTATCCAATGCCTTCAAAGTTGACGACTCGACAAGTTCAACCAAGTCTTCTTCGTCGAAGCACTTCACTCCGGACAGACAAAGCCGCTGCAGGTCCTTGGTTTGTTCTCTGATGAGAAGACCGAGTCCTCTCACCGTCTCTCTCGATACTCTGTTCTTCTCTGATGGGAGTGATGATGGTGCTGTAAGGTCGATGTGGGTGAGCTGCTGTCCTCCGGTCCGACGAAGACAAGCCGTGATCTGAGGTATGTCTTTCTCTGCATCATCGATAGTGATATCAATATGTATCAAGCCAGGGAGCGATGAGAGCAGACCATCATAGCTTTGTGACGTCACTCTCTCAGCTGATAGCTTTGTGACGGATTGAAGCTCAGGAGGAGATGAAGGGAAACCGAGAGAGGAGTCTGTGATGGTGAGATGGTTCAGTAAGGTGAAGGATCTGAGACAGGACCACATTCTGGCAGTCATCTCAGTAGATAGCTGACATTTCTTTACCTGCAGGACGGGTAACATATTACAGAGAGACCAAATTTTTACTTTCACATAAATGCTATTATGCGAAACCGGGTACATAATGAGACCCCCCCCCCCTCCCCCGCCCCTTTGCATTAAAGCTTAACGGCGCATGGACATTAAAAGAATAATGATAATATCAGGATACATGACTGATGGGGCGCGCAGCGATCTCGGGAATGTGATAACGCGGGAAAATTTAACTCACTTTTTTTCTTCTCTTTTGTAGTGTATTCCTTTAATCCAATTAGTATAATAAAGCCTTGATTGCACTTAGGTAACAGAAATTAATGGTAATTATCATTTCATGCATTATGTGGGATTTTTCTCGAGCCGTCCAGCCTAAGTGTCAAATGGGCGCTGCTGTGGCATTGCAAACAATGGGTACGCGTATAGGGTTGTTTGGATATACGCAAGAAATACACAAATTTGACCATAATGTTCAATATAACCATCGACAACTGACCGGAAGAGAAATATGCCAATTACAATCCTCACCATCGATGTCACGTGACAAGCTGTGGCCCGATCACACCTTTGAATCTGTAAGAGCTATTTGTTATTGTATTACTTGAAGAAAAAGTATATGCGTTTTCCAGTCAGGCGCAATTAGTAAATTCCTTTTCTAAATATGTGTAGTAGTATATTATTAGTTTAAGATATTTGCTTACCTGGAAACCCGATTCTCGATCGTATTTGAAACATCTACCATCAAGAGACCTATAGTAATTTAAAAAGAGAGTTAAAAGCGAAGACAAAAAAAATAAATATATGGGAATAGTGTTGGGGGCAGTGGCGTATGCAGGATTGTTTCAAGGGGAGGGTTTTAAAATTTGAAAATCGCGCCGAATTTTATTTCTGTTTAGCTTACACAAAATGTGGGGGTTACCCCCCCCCCCTCCCCCCTCCCCCCCCCCCCCCCCTCCTGCGTACGAGCCTGTTTGGGGGATTCATGAAAAAACATTAATATCGGACACGGCCTGTGAGAACCGTTTGATAAAAACGTGCAGAAGGTCCTAGTGAGTTGAATATGCATGTATATACATAAGTATTATAAAGAGATCATTAAAGCTTATAGCATGACAAACATTGGCAGGCGTTGTGAATAGTATCGTGGGGAAAACGAGTTGAAAGAAAATAACTGCCTACAAATGTGTAAATGTTTACATTGTCAGTATGGGATGCAAATAAGTAGGGATATGAAAACAATATAATAGAGATACTCTAAGACCCCAACAAAAAATAAAATACCGCGAGGAGGCCTTGAGCTAGCTGGGGTGGATTAGAGGATTCCCATGGAAAATGATCGCATTGAATATTTGAAAGTATTTGCATGCCCCCTCCTTTCATCTTACCAATTTCAAATATGTTTGTAATTTCCAGCAGTTTGTGTAGTGTGTTTATTTTTACAGATCTTGAATTGATAGTTCGTAATACGTGCAAAGATGTTAACATACAATTTGATTAAACAAAAGCACACAAAAACTTAACTATTATTCGCCTTTAATATGTTTGATTTTGTCTACTTTAATTTCATTGATAAATGTATGAACATCTACTCGAACTAACTGTAAATGCAGACTATCCAATGCCTTCAAAGTTGACGATTCGACAAGTTCAACCAAGTCTTCTTCGTCGAAGCACTTCACTCCGGACAGACAAAGCCGCTGCAGGTCCTTGGTTTGTTCTCTGATCAGAAGACCGAGTCCTCTCACCGTCTCTCTCGATACTCTGTTCTTCTCTGATGGGAGTGATGATGGTGCTGTAAGGTCGATTTGGGCGAGTTGCTGTCCTCCGGTCCGACGAAGACAAGCCGTGATCTGAGGTATGTCTTTCTCTGCATCATCGATAGTGATATCAATATGTATCAAGCCAGGGAGCGATGAGAGCAGACCCTCGTAGCTTTGTGACGTCACTCTCCCAGCTGATAGCTTTGTGACGGATTGAAGCTCAGGAGGAGATGAAGGGAAACTAAGAGAGGAATCTGTGATGGTGAGATGGTTCAGTGAGGTAAAGGATCTGAGACAGGACCACAACTGCTCGGTCATTTCGGTAGATAGCTGACAGTCCTCTACGAGGAGTTGACCATCATTCTGGGATTAGAAAGTAATGTAAGATATAAGCCATATAATAAACAACAAACATTGGAATCGGGTAGAATTTAAAAGAAGTCACCTTTAATAGTATATTGAGTTGACATTAGAATTAAGAAGTAAAAAATAAAGGAACACTATTCTATCAAATTAGGGCTATACATGTCCTTTAAAAAAAACACTGCCCCCTCCCCCTCAAGAAACGGGTGGTTTTTTGTAGAACTTTTACAACTTTTTCCTAATTCATTCACCCCTTTCAATCCTTATGCCAGAGGTAGAACTTTACGTACATACTAAAAACATTAAACACACTTCTACACTGTAAAATATCATTAGTGATTGCTTGCCCGACGACTAGGAGACGCGCCCGTTTATTCGATGCGACTGTAAAATTCACATTCCGAACACTCCATGAATACACAATTGTTATTATCACATAAGTGAAGTGACATCGATAACATGTGAAGACTTTTTACATACGCCATCTCTCCACTTCACGAAACCATATTATCTTTGTTTATTATGCTATTTATCAGGTCCACAAATATTGTATAAACGTTGTGTTGTGTGCAGGGTGCTTAGGAATAGAAGTTTGTTAACTGAAGAGGTAAGCCTGGTTTAAACAAAAAACGGTCAAATAAAATAAATAAATATGGCCGATAAATCAATAACTTTGTTTTGCATACATATGACTCTGATTTGCGAAAGGCTGATTTTTCATATACACATGCAACCTGTCTCTTTATTGCATGATATGACAGAGCGGTGGGTTGGTGGATGACTCCGAACATACCGGCCAATAACTGTTTGTTTAAATGTTAATTTCAATTTTATTTCAAATCATTTGTAAATGTAAGGTCATCGGAAGAATAATCTTATAATCTTCTAGTTTACATGAAGAAACAGCACGTACATCCAATATAATATAACATTGAAACGGATGCCACGATATTTTAACAAACACGATATACACCTGATTTACATTTTAAAAAATGTATGTAACACTGTCTAATTACATACTTGCATTCCGTATCAGGACAATTACCCCCTAAACAAATCACATCCTAAGATGTACGCCCCAAGGACAACATCCCCCCCCCCCCAGAGGACAATTACCACCTGCAAAAATTACCCTCTAGGACAATTACCTCCTACCTCTGACAATAATCCCATAGGAAATTACTCCCCCCCTCCCCCCTCCCCCTAGGAAAACATAGGACAACAACCCCAGAGGTAAATTACCCCCTTTTCATTAAAGGGGAAGTTCACCCCGATAGATTTCTATTTTTTCGGAGGCCGGGGGATAATTGTCCTGGGGCTGATTGTCCAAGAGGGTAATTTTCAGGAGGGAGATGTTCTCTGAGTGGGAGGGGTGTGATTGTCCTAGAAACCCTTGCATTCACGTAGCAATCTATATACTTAGAAGGTATACTGTCTTACATGCAAGGCAATAACCCTGAGTGACTTCTCTGACTTATGAAGACCAGTGATGTGATGTCTTAGTCTACCGTCTGCGTCTGCGTTACCACAGCCAAGAAGCCTGCAACATATAAATGTAAAGTGTAAAATGTCAAGTGTAAATTGCGTAAAAAAAGGGAAATGGAAAGAAGAAGTTCATTTGTAGATAAGTGCATGTTTGGTTAAAGTGTACCTATCATCTAAATATTAGTAGTGTAGAGCTGGAATTATAACATTAACCCGAAAATAATAATGACCGCCCGTTGCTTTGGTTAACGGTATGAAGTATGAACAAATAAATGACAACATAAATAGGGCGCGCACGGGACCGAATTCGGTCTTCGGTTCCTAGCTTGAGCGCCCTATTCTTCTGCGACGAGTACGGGTGCGTCGACAGGTCTCCCACTAGGTGTCACTGTTATTACCAATACACTTTACAAAAACTGTATCTAAACAGACAAAAGAGGCGACAATCCAGCCGGGGGGGGGGGGGGGGTAGCCTTTTGAAAGGCCTCGTGACTGTGGCTAAGCGGCTGAGATGAGTCTAGATACCCGGGGTGAACGCGCGACCGCCACGAGAGCCTTTTGCAATCTAGATATTACTGCTCCGCATGAATTATCCATAGCATTGGATGTATTGACCAATTAGAACGGCCATCCCCTCAGTTTGTTTCGTTCGTGAGTCGTTCATTATCAAAACATGTAAGAAAAGGTAAATGACGTAAATACGTTTTGCTTATGAGATGAACATATAATTGATAGATACAAAATATCACATTCAAATTTATTTTAAATGCAAAATTACAATGAAATAGGAAACATTTGATGACTTATGCTAACAATCATAAGTGAGATAATTGGACTTTCCCTGTATATAAAATGAACCAGTCTCGTTTTCGTTCCATGTAGAGGTCAGTGGTCTTAGCCCGAACGTCAGTTCATAGTAGTTCCATGTTTGTACTATACGTACAGTTTACTCCGTGTGTGTGTGTGTGCGTGTGTGTGATGGATACTATATGCTGACGTAATGCGAGGATAAGTTCGGTGATTGGACGCTACCATTTCGGTAGAGATTTCCAGTGCTAAACAAAGGTTAACATAAGAAATCCAACCTGGATTACCAAAGGCTACCGTGGCTGTGCTTCTCGCTCTGTCGTTCACTCGGGCTTTTGCGTTTAGTCTCTTTTTAGTCGCTCGGCGTCTATCAGACATGTGGCCTTGTTCAAAGGCTAGGGGGAGGGGGGTATGGTGCCCCTTTTTCGAGTGCCCCAAAAGAACCCCTTTCACTTTTTTTAAATGCTCTGTCTTTTCACTGTTTATACAAATAAGTCCCTCTTTTCTTTCTAATAAGTACCCCCTTTCCCCTGTACTTATAAATGCTCTTATCCAGGGGCGTCTCCAAAGGGGATGGGGTGTGGGGGTGCGACACACCACCCTACCTGTCAGGATATTGTCGGTAAAATTGCGCTGCCGTCGGGAAAAAGGAGAAAAGGGGAGGGAAAAAAGAGAGGGAAAGGGAAAGAAAAGAACAAAAGAAAAGGAAAAGAAAAGAAAGAAAGGAAAATAAAAGGAAGAAATGAAAAGAAAGGAAAGAAAGGAAAAGAAAGGAAAGAAAGGAAAAGAAGGAAAGAAAAGAGAAAAAAAGGAAAAAGAAGGAGGAGAGGAAAGAAAGGAAAGAAAAGGAAAAAAGAAGAAATAAAGAAAAGGGAAATAAAAGAAAAGGGGGATGAAAGAGAGGAGAGAGAGGGAAGGTAAGAGCCTGAGAGAGGAGGATTGGGAGTAAAAGAGAGAGGGGGTTGTTGGGTGGAGTCGTCTCGTCGAGCGAGTAAGAAAGATACGGGTAAATATGTTGCTGTGTCGGGTCAGCTGTGTCGGTATTCTTGCTCGATCCTCGTGTACTATATCAACGCAGAAGTTTGTAGTCGGTGAGATGTATATTGTCGGTCGGCCCACAAGTTTTTATTCCTACGAACTGTGACATTTTATCCGCTGTGACGACTTCGAGAGTGACTACAACTACAACACTTGTATTTTCTGGAAGTTTCACTTTCCTATAATATCAGCTTAAAAAATCAGAGGTTTAAAATTTTCGGGGAAACTAAATTCAAACAAGGATAAAGATTCAACAACGGTACGACGAATCGTCTTCCTTTTGCTATATTTTGATGAAACGCCAAAAATTCCGCGCTTTGCGCGGGAGGAGAGAATTTCATTTAGACGAGTCGAGAACGGTACAACAAATCGTCTTCTTTCTACAATATTTTAAGGAAGCGTCAAAGCTTCCGCGCTTCGCGCGGGAGCGGCAGAAACTGAATTCAGACAAGGATTAAGAGTCGAGAACAGTACACCGAATCGTCTGCTTTTTCTCATAATCTAATGAAACGTCAAAGCTTCCGCGCTTTTCGCGGGAGGGGGAGAAACTGAAATCAGACAAGGATTAATAGTCGAGAGTACATCAAATCGTCTTCTTTTTATAATAATTTAAAGAAATGTCAAAGCTTTCACGCTTCGCGCGAGAGGGGGGGGGGGGAGGGAAACTTCATTCAGACAAGGATAAACAGTCGAGAACGGGACAATAAATCGTCTTCTTTTCCTAATAATTTAAGGAAACGTCTAAGCTTCCGCGCTTCGCTTCGCGCGGGAGGCCTATCACCCACACCCCTAAAATAAGATCCTAGCTCCGCGCCTGCATTAAAATATATAGCTATGATGCTGACTATTTGATAAAATAATTCGTATATTTATGTCGTCGAGGAAAATGGCCATTTGCGCATACGCAAGTACTATAGATAGTCCATAGAATAGCCCCGGGTTAATAGGGTTAAATTTATAGATATTGGGACATTTAATTTTGTCGGCAATTGGTGGCTAGTTTTTTCGGTAATCGTTCCCCTCTACACCCCCACCCCCCCCCCCCCCTCCACTGAAAAAGGTCTAGCGACGCCTGATAAGTATTCCTCTTCTAATCTGAAATGTCCATTTTCTTTAGTAATACATTCCACTTTTCAATTGCGGTAAGGTCCTCTGTTACTATGGCCCGTGTCCCTTTTCCCACTCTAACAAGTGCTATTTTTGTTCTAAGGAGTGCCCCTTATCATTCCTGATGAGTGCCACTTTCCAGGTTTTAGAAATGCCCCTTCTGAGATCTGAGAAGTGACCATTAAACGTTGACAGATGCCAATTTCCCGCTTTGATTAAAACCATTTCCCTTTCCATTCGTGATGTTTTTGCATAACACATGATTTATGCTTGCATCAAATACACTCAAAGACCATGTGATATAGGCCTCTATGTTTTGATAAATGAATGATGTAGTAACATAAATAGCCTGATCAGAACAAAATGTAGCACTCCGTACAGATTTCCTACTTATATGCGGAATACAATATACACGCAGAGTTGATATGATCGACCGAAGTGAAATACATATGAATACGAACCCCTGCGAACGAAGCTACATACACTTCTTTCAACAATATGATTATTCATATAGACTGACCCTTCTACACTAACAGACATGCGTTTCTGCTTCATACCAATAAAGTAATGTTTTCATAATGTTGACAAATATATTATTGGCATCACACCACTGATTAAATGTGATATCCTTACTTATTACT
This sequence comes from Strongylocentrotus droebachiensis, assembly GCA_035222895.1. Lineage (NCBI taxonomy): Eukaryota > Metazoa > Echinodermata > Echinoidea > Camarodonta > Strongylocentrotidae > Strongylocentrotus > Strongylocentrotus droebachiensis. The sequence continues at coordinate 167,360 of JAVYIG010002024.1, read as the reverse complement.
ACTAAATCAAAACAACATTTTCCCGGTGGAAAAGAGTGGTCAATTTAGCTGCAAACAATCAATAATTTAGGAATTTAGGAGGTCATTAAAATAGATCAGAAAAAAGACTAGGGCCTCATGTGATGAACATAAACAGAATAAACCAGCCAAACACATTCAAGAGAGCAAGATGATCAGTAGCAATTAGTTTTTGGTATATTTCCGGCTCATATTCTTCGTGAAAATGATACATATACTAAACGGCATTCAGACCCCTTGCTAGCTTTGAAAAAATTACATCGTCTATATATGATGTCATGAAGAGGTTGGCAAATTTGCTACTTTCCAGCTGTCAGACTCTCATCTAATCTTTAAGCCATGAACGAAGTTATCAAATCAGTAGTAAACATCCAATAAAACGAAGTTATCAAATCAATAGTAAACAACCAATAAAACAGGTACATGTATATTTAAATAATTCACATACAAAATTAAGCGCCTTTGATTAGCGGCTAGGTGTCAATTGCCCATTGTAAACTAAAGCAAAAAACCATCTAAAGTGCAAGATATTTGATCATGTTAGCATTTAAATCAGGGTATCATCAATGGTTATTACTAGTATTATAACTAGTATTGTTAATCATTATTGTTATCAATTATTATTATTATTACTGGGGATACCAACACTATGATTAGTATTATTATATAGTATTAATGACTGCTTTGAGAGAAATAGTTGTTTTTATACGCTCAAGGAAAGGTTAGAATTGTGCTATTACCCGAGGCGTGCCGAGGGGAATAGCCCAATTGTAACCTTCCCGAGAGCGTATAAAAACAACTATTTCTCGAATATTAAAGCAGTCATTAATACTTTTATATGCCGACAAAAAATAGACTAAAAAATAAAAAATAAACATTTTTTTTTTTAAAGTCGAAGATGGGATTCGAACTCTTGCGTACAATAAGTGATGTATCTAAAACCAACGCCTTATACCACTCGGCCATCGCGCGCTATTACCATGCTTGGCAGTTTTGTACAATATATACATTAAAATGGATTGAAACCGGCTTCGCGTGATGAATGCTTCGCAAAAGCTCCATTAAACGGACCCTTCTTTTACTTTTGCAATGCATATTGGCACGAACTTAGATCAAGATCTATCGGCAGATGTTGTTTTTTTGTTTTTGGAAGTTTATTTTCGTCTTCATGTCAACAATGCAAGATAAAATTGTCGGTAAGATCGATCGAGATTCAATTGTATTGAAATTAACGACCAATTCTTCGCACACATACGGTATCCTCGATCGCTCAAACCATTTTTTACATGTAAACCTATGGGGTAACCATGGAGACTGACCTATTTTCCCAATAACCATGGTTATTGGGAAAATAGGTCTGTTTTTACAGGAACAATTAAAGTTTATGAATGCAATTTCGACCAATCAGATTGCTGGATTACTTAAGTGAGGTATATAATTAATGTTATTGACTGACTAAAGATTTGTACAATAAACTCACATTAGATGATTCATCGTCTTCACATTTTTGCAACACTCGACAAGTTCAACCAAGTCTTCCTCGTCTGTGCACTTCACCCTGGTCAGAATGAGCCACTGCAGGTTCTTGGTTTGTGTTCTGATTAGAAGACAAAGTCCTCTCATCGTTTCAGTAGTTACTCTCGTCTTCTTCCATGGGAGTTTTGGCGGTGCTGTAATGGTGATGTGGGTGAGCTGCTGTCCTCCGGTCCGACGAAGACAAGCCGTGATCTGAGGTATGTCTTTCTCTGCATCATCGATAGTGATATCAATATGTATCAAGCCAGGGAGCGATGAGAGCAGACCCTCAAAGCTTTGTGACGTCACTCTCTCAGCTGATAGCTTTGTGACGGATTGAAGCTCAGGAGGAGATGAAGGGAAACTGAGAGAGGAGTCTGTGATGATGAGATGGTTCAGTGAGGTGAAGTATCTGAGAGAGGACCACATTCTGACAGTCATCTCAGTAGATAGCCGACATTTCTTTACCTGCAGGACGGGTAACATATTACAGAGAGACCAAATTTTTACTTTCACATAAATGCTATTATGCGAAACCGGGTACATAATGAGACCCCCCCCCCCCTCCCCCGCCCCTTTGCATTAAAGCTTAACGGCGCATGGACATTAAAAGAATAATGATAATATCAGTATACATGACTGATGGGGCGCGCAGCGATCTCGGGAATATGATAACGCGGGAAAATTTAACTCACTTTTTTTCTTCTCTTTTGTATTGTATTCCTTTAATCCAATAAGTATAATAAAGCCTTGATTGCACTTAGGTAATATAAATTAATGGTAATTATCATTTCATGCATTATGAGGGGTTTTTTCTCGAGCCGTCCAGCCTAAGTGTCAAATGGGCGCTGCTGTGGCATTGCAAACAATGGGTACGCGTATAGGGTTGTTTGGGTAGGGTATGACGCAAGAAATACACAAATTTGACCATAATGTTCAATATAACCATCGACAACTGACCGGAAGAGAAATATGCCAATTACAATCCTCACCATCAATATCACGTGCCAAGCTGTGGCCCGATCACACCTTTGTATCTGTAAGAGCTATTTGTTATTGTATTACTTGAAGAAAAAGTATATATGCGTTTTCCAGTCAGGCGCAATTAGTAAATTCCTTTCCTAAATATGTGTAGTAGTATATTATTAATTTAAGATATTTGCTTACCTGGAAACCCGATTCTCGATCGTATTTGAAACATCTACCATCAAGAGACCTATAGTAATTTAAAAAGAGAGTTAAAAGCGAAGACAAAAAAAATAAATATATTGGAATAGTGTTGGGGGCAGTGGCGTATGCAGGATTGTTTCAAGGGGAGGGTTTTAAAATTTGAACATCGCGCCGAATTTTATTTCTGTTTAGCTTACAAAAATTGTGGGGGTAACCCCCCCCCCTCCCCCCCTCCCCCCCCCCCCCCTCCCCCCCTCCCCCCCCCCCCCTTCTGCGTACGAGCCTGTTTGGGGGATTCATGAAAAAACATTAATATCGGACACGGCCTGTGAGAACCGTTTGATAAAAACGTGCAGAAGGTCCTAGTGAGTTGAATATGCATGTATATACATAAGTATTATAAAGAGATCATTAAAGCTTATAGCATGACAAACATTGGCAGGCGTTGTGAATAGTATCGTGGGGAAAACGAGTTGAAAGAAAATAACTGCCTACAAATGTGTAAATGTTTACATTGTCAGTATGGGATGCAAATAAGTAGGGATATGAAAACAATATAATAGAGATACTCTAAGACCCCAACAAAAAATAAAATACCGCGAGGAGGCCTTGAGCTAGCTGGGGTGGATTAGAGGATTCCCATGGAAAATGATCGCATTGAATATTTGAAAGTATTTGCATGCCCCCTCCTTTCATCTTACCAATTTCAAATATGTTTGTAATTTCCAGCAGTTTGTGTAGTGTGTTTATTTTTACAGATCTTGAATTGATAGTTCGTAATACGTGCAAAGATGTTAACATACAATTTGATTAAACAAAAGCACACACAAACTTAACTATTATTCGCCTTTAATATGTTTGATTTTGTCTACTTTAATTTCATTGATAAATGTATGAACATCTACTCGAACTCACTGTAAATGCAGACTATCCAATGCCTTCAAAGTTGACGACTCGACAAGTTCAACCAAGTCTTCTTCGTCGAAGCACTTCACTCCGGACAGACAAAGCCGCTGCAGGTCCTTGGTTTGTTCTCTGATGAGAAGACCGAGTCCTCTCACCGTCTCTCTCGATACTCTGTTCTTCTCTGATGGGAGTGATGATGGTGCTGTAAGGTCGATGTGGGTGAGCTGCTGTCCTCCGGTCCGACGAAGACAAGCCGTGATCTGAGGTATGTCTTTCTCTGCATCATCGATAGTGATATCAATATGTATCAAGCCAGGGAGCGATGAGAGCAGACCATCATAGCTTTGTGACGTCACTCTCTCAGCTGATAGCTTTGTGACGGATTGAAGCTCAGGAGGAGATGAAGGGAAACTGAGAGAGGAGTCTGTGATGGTGAGATGGTTCAGTAAGGTGAAGGATCTGAGACAGGACCACATTCTGGCAGTCATCTCAGTAGATAGCCGACATTTCTTTACCTACAGGACGGGTAACATATTACAGAGAGACCAAATTTTTACTTTCACATAAATGCTATTATGCGAAACCGGGTACATAATGAGACCCCCCCCCCTCCCCCGCCCCTTTGCATTAAAGCTTAACGGCGCATGGACATTAAAAGAATAATGATAATATCAGTATACATGACTGATGGGGCGCGCAGCGATCTCGGGAATATGATAACGCGGGAAAATTTAACTCACTTTTTTTCTTCTCTTTTGTAGTGTATTCCTTTAATCCAATTAGTATAATAAAGCCTTGATTGCACTTAGGTAACAGAAATTAATGGTAATTATCATTTCATGCATTATGTGGGATTTTTCTCGAGCCGTCCAGCCTAAGTGTCATATGGGCGCTGCTGTGGCATTGCAAACAATGGGTACGCGTATAGGGTTGTTTGGATAGGGTATGACGCAAGAAATACACAAATTTGACCATAATGTTCAATATAACCATAGACAACTGACCGGAAGAGAAATATGCCAATTACAATCCTCACCATCGATATCACGTGACAAGCTGTGGCCCGATCACACCTTTGAATCTGTAAGAGCTATTTGTTATTGTATTACTTGAAGAAAAAGTATATGCGTTTTCCAGTCAGGCGCAATTAGTAAATTCCTTTTCTAAATATGTGTAGTAGTATATTATTAGTTTAAGATATTTGCTTACCTGGAAACCCGATTCTCGATCGTATTTGAAACATCTACCATCAAGAGACCTATAGTAATTTAAAAAGAGAGTTAAAAGCGAAGACAAAAAAAAAAAAATATATGGGAATAGTGTTTGGGGCAGTGGCGTATGCAGGATTGTTTCAAGGGGAGGGTTTTAAAATTTGAAAATCGCGCCGAATTTTATTTCTGTTTAGCTTACACAAAATGTGGGGGTTACCCCCCCCCCCCCCCCCTCCCCCCTCCCCCCCCCCCCCCCTCCTGCGTACGAGCCTGTTTGGGGGATTCATGAAAAAACATTAATATCGGACACGGCCTGTGAGAACCGTTTGATAAAAACGTGCAGAAGGTCCTAGTGAGTTGAATATGCATGTATATACATAAGTATTATAAAGAGATCATTAAAGCTTATAGCATGACAAACATTGGCAGGCGTTGTGAATAGTATCGTGGGGAAAACGAGTTGAAAGAAAATAACTGCCTACAAATGTGTAAATGTTTACATTGTCAGTATGGGATGCAAATAAGTAGGGATATGAAAACAATATAATAGAGATACTCTAAGACCCCAACAAAAAATAAAATACCGCGAGGAGGCCTTGAGCTAGCTGGGGTGGATTAGAGGATTCCCATGGAAAATGATCGCATTGAATATTTGAAAGTATTTGCATGCCCCCTCCTTTCATCTTACCAATTTCAAATATGTTTGTAATTTCCAGCAGTTTGTGTAGTGTGTTTATTTTTACAGATCTTGAATTGATAGTTCGTAATACGTGCAAAGATGTTAACATACAATTTGATTAAACAAAAGCACACACAAACTTAACTATTATTCGCCTTTAATATGTTTGATTTTGTCTACTTTAATTTCATTGATAAATGTATGAACATCTACTCGAACTCACTGTAAATGCAGACTATCCAATGCCTTCAAAGTTGACGACTCGACAAGTTCAACCAAGTCTTCTTCGTCGAAGCACTTCACTCCGGACAGACAAAGCCGCTGCAGGTCCTTGGTTTGTTCTCTGATCAGAAGACCGAGTCCTCTCACCGTCTCTCTCGATACTCTGTTCTTCTCTGATGGGAGTGATGATGGTGCTGTAAGGTCGATGTGGGTGAGCTGCTGTCCTCCGGTCCGACGAAGACAAGCCGTGATCTGAGGTATGTCTTTCTCTGCATCATCGATAGTGATATCAATATGTATCAAGCCAGGGAGCGATGAGAGCAGACCATCATAGCTTTGTGACGTCACTCTCTCAGCTGATAGCTTTGTGACGGATTGAAGCTCAGGAGGAGATGAAGGGAAACTGAGAGAGGAGTCTGTGATGGTGAGATGGTTCAGTAAGGTGAAGGATCTGAGACAGGACCACATTCTGGCAGTCATCTCAGTAGATAGCCGACATTTCTTTACCTGCAGGACGGGTAACATATTACAGAGAGACCAAATTTTTACTTTCACATAAATGCTATTATGCGAAACCGGGTACATAATGAGACCCCCCCCCCCTCCCCCGCCCCTTTGCATTAAAGCTTAACGGTGCATGGACATTAAAAGAATAATGATAATATCAGTATACATGACTGATGGGGCGCGCAGCGATCTCGGGAATATGATAACGCGGGAAAATTTAACTCACTTTTTTTCTTCTCTTTTGTAGTGTATTCCTTTAATCCAATTAGTATAATAAAGCCTTGATTGCACTTAGGTAACAGAAATTAATGGTAATTATCATTTCATGCATTATGTGGGATTTTTCTCGAGCCGTCCAGCCTAAGTGTCAAATGGGCGCTGCTGTGGCATTGCAAACAATGGGTACGCGTATAGGGTTGTTTGGATAGGGTATGACGCAAGAAATACACAAATTTGACCATAATGTTCAATATAACCATCGACAACTGACCGGAAGAGAAATATGCCAATTACAATCCTCACCATCGATATCACGTGACAAGCTGTGGCCCGATCACACCTTTGAATCTGTAAGAGCTATTTGTTATTGTATTACTTGAAGAAAAAGTATATGCGTTTTCCAGTCAGGCGCAATTAGTAAATTCCTTTTCTAAATATGTGTAGTAGTATATTATTAGTTTAAGATATTTGCTTACCTGGAAACCCGATTCTCGATCGTATTTGAAACATCTACCATCAAGAGACCTATAGTAATTTAAAAAGAGAGTTAAAAGCGAAGACAAAAAAAATAAATATATGGGAATAGTGTTGGGGGCAGTGGCGTATGCAGGATTGTTTCAAGGGGAGGGTTTTAAAATTTGAAAATCGCGCCGAATTTTATTTCTGTTTAGCTTACACAAAATGTGGGGGTTACCCCCCCCCCCTCCCCCCTCCCCCCCCCCCCCCCCCCTCCTGCGTACGAGCCTGTTTGGGGGATTCATGAAAAAACATTAATATCGGACACGGCCTGTGAGAACCGTTTGATAAAAACGTGCAGAAGGTCCTAGTGAGTTGAATATGCATGTATATACATAAGTATTATAAAGAGATCATTAAAGCTTATAGCATGACAAACATTGGCAGGCGTTGTGAATAGTATCGTGGGGAAAACGAGTTGAAAGATAATAACTGCCTACAAATGTGTAAATGTTTACATTGTCAGTATGGGATGCAAATAAGTAGGGATATGAAAACAATATAATAGAGATACTCTAAGACCCCAACAAAAAATAAAATACCGCGAGGAGGCCTTGAGCTAGCTGGGGTGGATTAGAGGATTCCCATGGAAAATGATCGCATTGAATATTTGAAAGTATTTGCATGCCCCCTCCTTTCATCTTACCAATTTCAAATATGTTTGTAATTTCCAGCAGTTTGTGTAGTGTGTTTATTTTTACAGATCTTGAATTGATAGTTCGTAATACGTGCAAAGATGTTAACATACAATTTGATTAAACAAAAGCACACAAAAACTTAACTATTATTCGCCTTTAATATGTTTGATTTTGTCTACTTTAATTTCATTGATAAATGTATGAACATCTACTCGAACTAACTGTAAATGCAGACTATCCAATGCCTTCAAAGTTGACGATTCGACAAGTTCAACCAAGTCTTCTTCGTCGAAGCACTTCACTCCGGACAGACAAAGCCGCTGCAGGTCCTTGGTTTGTTCTCTGATCAGAAGACCGAGTCCTCTCACCGTCTCTCTCGATACTCTGTTCTTCTCTGATGGGAGTGATGATGGTGCTGTAAGGTCGATTTGGGCGAGTTGCTGTCCTCCGGTCCGACGAAGACAAGCCGTGATCTGAGGTATGTCTTTCTCTGCATCATCGATAGTGATATCAATATGTATCAAGCCAGGGAGCGATGAGAGCAGACCCTCGTAGCTTTGTGACGTCACTCTCTCAGCTGATAGCTTTGTGACGGATTGAAGCTCAGGAGGAGATGAAGGGAAACTAAGAGAGGAATCTGTGATGGTGAGATGGTTCAGTGAGGTAAAGGATCTGAGACAGGACCACAACTGCTCGGTCATTTCGGTAGATAGCTGACAGTCCTCTACGAGGAGTTGACCATCATTCTGGGATTAGAAAGTAATGTAAGATATAAGCCATATAATAAACAACAAACATTGGAATCGGGTAGAATTTAAAAGAAGTCACCTTTAATAGTATATTGAGTTGACATTAGAATTAAGAAGTAAAAAATAAAGGAACACTATTCTATCAAATTAGGGCTATACATGTCCTTTAAAAAAAACACTGCCCCCTCCCCCTCAAGAAACGGGTGGTTTTTTGTAGAACTTTTACAACTTTTTCCTAATTCATTCACCCCTTTCAATCCTTATGCCAGAGGTAGAACTTTACGTACATACTAAAAACATTAAACACACTTCTACACTGTAAAATATCATTAGTGATTGCTTGCCCGACGACTAGGAGACGCGCCCGTTTATTCGATGCGACTGTAAAATTCACATTCCGAACACTCCATGAATACACAATTGTTATTATCACATAAGTGAAGTGACATCGATAACATGTGAAGACTTTTTACATACGCCATCTCTCCACTTCACGAAACCATATTATCTTTGTTTATTATGCTATTTATCAGGTCCACAAATATTGTATAAACGTTGTGTTGTGTGCAGGGTGCTTAGGAATAGAAGTTTGTTAACTGAAGAGGTAAGCCTGGTTTAAACAAAAAACGGTCAAATAAAATAAATAAATATGGCCGATAAATCAATAACTTTGTTTTGCATACATATGACTCTGATTTGCGAAAGGCTGATTTTTCATATACACATGCAACCTGTCTCTTTATTGCATGATATGACAGAGCGGTGGGTTGGTGGATGACTCCGAACATACCGGCCAATAACTGTTTGTTTAAATGTTAATTTCAATTTTATTTCAAATCATTTGTAAATGTAAGGTCATCGGAAGAATAATCTTATAATCTTCTAGTTTACATGAAGAAACAGCACGTACATCCAATATAATATAACATTGAAACGGATGCCACGATATTTTAACAAACACGATATACACCTGATTTACATTTTAAAAAATGTATGTAACACTGTCTAATTACATACTTGTATTCCGTATCAGGACAATTACCCCCTAAACAAATCACATCCTAAGATGTACGCCCCAAGGACAACATCCCCCCCCCCCCAGAGGACAATTACCACCTGCAAAAATTACCCTCTAGGACAATTACCTCCTACCTCTGACAATAATCCCATAGGAAATTACTCCCCCCCTCCCCCCTCCCCCTAGGAAAACATAGGACAACAACCCCAGAGGTAAATTACCCCCTTTTCATTAAAGGGGAAGTTCACCCCGATAGATTTCTATTTTTTCGGAGGCCGGGGGATAATTGTCCTGGGGCTGATTGTCCAAGAGGGTAATTTTCAGGAGGGAGATGTTCTCTGAGTGGGAGGGGTGTGATTGTCCTAGAAACCCTTGCATTCACGTAGCAATCTATATACTTAGAAGGTATACTGTCTTACATGCAAGGCAATAACCCTGAGTGACTTCTCTGACTTATGAAGACCAGTGATGTGATGTCTTAGTCTACCGTCTGCGTCTGCGTTACCACAGCCAAGAAGCCTGCAACATATAAATGTAAAGTGTAAAATGTCAAGTGTAAATTGCGTAAAAAAAGGGAAATGGAAAGAAGAAGTTCATTTGTAGATAAGTGCATGTTTGGTTAAAGTGTACCTATCATCTAAATATTAGTAGTGTAGAGCTGGAATTATAACATTAACCCGAAAATAATAATGACCGCCCGTTGCTTTGGTTAACGGTATGAAGTATGAACAAATAAATGACAACATAAATAGGGCGCGCACGGGACCGAATTCGGTCTTCGGTTCCTAGCTTGAGCGCCCTATTCTTCTGCGACGAGTACGGGTGCGTCGACAGGTCTCCCACTAGGTGTCACTGTTATTACCAATACACTTTACAAAAACTGTATCTAAACAGACAAAAGAGGCGACAATCCAGCCGGGGGGGGGGGGGGGGGGTAGCCTTTTGAAAGGCCTCGTGACTGTGGCTAAGCGGCTGAGATGAGTCTAGATACCCGGGGTGAACGCGCGACCGCCACGAGAGCCTTTTGCAATCTAGATATTACTGCTCCGCATGAATTATCCATAGCATTGGATGTATTGACCAATTAGAACGGCCATCCCCCAGTTTGTTTCGTTCGTGAGTCGTTCATTATCAAAACATGTAAGAAAAGGTAAATGACGTAAATACGTTTTGCTTATGAGATGAACATATAATTGATAGATACAAAATATCACATTCAAATTTATTTTAAATGCAAAATTACAATGAAATAGGAAACATTTGATGACTTATGCTAACAATCATAAGTGAGATAATTGGACTTTCCCTGTATATAAAATGAACCAGTCTCGTTTTCGTTCCATGTAGAGGTCAGTGGTCTTAGCCCGAACGTCAGTTCATAGTAGTTCCATGTTTGTACTATACGTACAGTTTACTCCGTGTGTGTGTGTGTGTGTGATGGATACTATATGCTGACGTAATGCGAGGATAAGTTCGGTGATTGGACGCTACCATTTCGGTAGAGATTTCCAGTGCTAAACAAAGGTTAACATAAGAAATCCAACCTGGATTACCAAAGGCTACCGTGGCTGTGCTTCTCGCTCTGTCGTTCACTCGGGCTTTTGCGTTTAGTCTCTTTTTAGTCGCTCGGCGTCTATCAGACATGTGGCCTTGTTCAAAGGCTAGGGGGAGGGGGGTATGGTGCCCCTTTTTCGAGTGCCCCAAAAGAACCCCTTTCACTTTTTTTAAATGCTCTGTCTTTTCACTGTTTATACAAATAAGTCCCTCTTTTCTTTCTAATAAGTACCCCCTTTCCCCTGTACTTATCAACGCTCTTATCCAGGGGCGTCTCCAAAGGGGGTGGGGTGTGGGGGTGCGACACACCACCCTACCTGTCAGGATATTGTCGGTAAAATTGCGCTGCCGTCGGGAAAAAGGAGACAAGGGGAGGGAAAAAAGAGAGGGAAAAGGAAAGAAAAGAACAAAAGAAAAGGAAAAGAAAAGAAAGAAAGGAAAATAAAAGGAAGAAATGAAAAGAAAGGAAAGAAAGGAAAAGAAAGGAAAGAAAGGAAAGAAGGAAAGAAAAGAGAAAAAAAGGAAAAAGAAGGAGGAGAGGAAAGAAAGGAAAGAAAAGGAAAAAAGAAGAAATAAAGAAAAGGGAAATAAAAGAAAAGGGGGATGAAAGAGAGGAGAGAGAGGGAAGGTAAGAGCCTGAGAGAGGAGGATTGGGAGTAAAAGAGAGAGGGGGTTGTTGGGTGGAGTCGTCTCGTCGAGCGAGTAAGAAAGATACGGGTAAATATGTTGCTGTGTCGGGTCAGCTGTGTCGGTATTCTTGCTCGATCCTCGTGTACTATATCAACGCAGAAGTTTGTAGTCGGTGAGATGTATATTGTCGGTCGGCCCACAAGTTTTTATTCCTACGAACTGTGACATTTTATCCGCTGTGACGACTTCGAGAGTTACTACAACTACAACACTTGTATTTTCTGGAAGTTTCACTTTCCTATAATATCAGCTTAAAAAATCAGAGGTTTAAAATTTTCGGGGAAACTAAATTCAAACAAGGATAAAGATTCAACAACGGTACGACGAATCGTCTTCCTTTTGCTATATTTTGATGAAACGCCAAAAATTCCGCGCTTTGCGCGGGAGGAGAGAATTTCATTTAGACGAGTCGAGAACGGTACAACAAATCGTCTTCTTTCTACAATATTTTAAGGAAGCGTCAAAGCTTCCGCGCTTCGCGCGGGAGCGGCAGAAACTGAATTCAGACAAGGATTAAGAGTCGAGAACAGTACACCGAATCGTCTGCTTTTTCTCATAATCTAATGAAACGTCAAAGCTTCCGCGCTTTTCGCGGGAGGGGGAGAAACTGAAATCAGACAAGGATTAATAGTCGAGAGTACATCAAATCGTCTTCTTTTTATAATAATTTAAAGAAATGTCAAAGCTTTCGCGCTTCGCGCGAGAGGGGGGGGGGGGGGGGGGAGGGAAACTTCATTCAGACAAGGATAAACAGTCGAGAACGGGACAATAAATCGTCTTCTTTTCCTAATAATTTAAGGAAACGTCTAAGCTTCCGCGCTTCGCTTCGCGCGGGAGGCCTATCACCCACACCCCTAAAATAAGATCCTAGCTCCGCGCCTGCATTAAAATATATAGCTATGATGCTGACTTTTTGACGAAATAATTCGTATATATATGTCGTCGAGGAAAATGGCCATTTGCGAATACGCAAGTACTATAGATAGTCCATAGAATAGCCCCGGGTTAATAGGGTTAAATTTGTAGATATTGGGACATTTAATTTTGTCGGTAATTGGTGGCTCGTTTTGTCGGTAATCGTTCCCCTCTACACCCCCCCCCCCCCCCCCTCCACTGAAAAAGGTCTAGCGACGCCTGATAAGTATTCCTCTTCTAATCTCAAATGTCCATTTTCTTTAGTAATGCATTCCACTTTTCAATTGCGGTAAGCTCCCCTGTTTACTTTGGCCCGTGTCCCTTTTCCCACTCTAACAAGTGCTATTTTTGTTCTAAGGAGTGCCCCTTATCATCCCTGATGAGTGCCACTTTCCAGGTTTTAGAAATGCCCCTTCTGAGATCTGAGAAGTGACCATTAAACGTTGACAGATGCCAATTTACCGCTTTGATTAAAACCATTTCCCTTTCAATTTGTGATGTGTTTGCATAACACATGATTTATGCTTGCATCAAATACACTCAAATACCATGTGATATAGGCCTCTATGTTTTGATAAATGAATGATGTAGTAACAGAAATAGCCTGATCAGAACAAAATGTAGCACTCCGTACAGATTTCCTACTTATATGCGGAATACAATATACACGCAGAGTTGATATGATCGACCGAAGTGAAATACATATGAATACGAACCACAGCGAACGAAGCTACATACACTTCTTTCAACAATATGATTATTCATATAGACTGACCCTTCTACACTAACAGATATGCGTTTCTGCTTCATACCAATAAAGTAATGTTTTCATAATGTTGACAAATATATTATTGTCATCACCCCACTGATTAAATGTGATATCCTTAGTTATTACTACTAAATCAAAACAACATTTTCCCGGTGGAAAAGAGTGGTCAATTCAGTTGCAAACAATCAATAATTTAGGAATTTAGGAGGTCATTAAAATAGATCAGAAAAAAGACTAGGGCCTCATGTGATGAACATAAACAGAATAAACCAGCCAAACACATTCAAGAGAGCAAGATGATCAGTAGCAATTAGTTTTTGATATATTTCCGGCTCATATTCTTCGTTAAAATGATACATATACTAAACGGCATTCAGACCCCTTGCTAGCTTTGAAAAATGTACGTCGTCTATATATGATGTCATGAAGAGGTTAGCAAATTTGCTACTGTTCAGCTTTCAGACTCTCATATTATCTTTAAGCCATGAACGAAGTTATCAAATCAGTGGTAAACATCTAATAAAACGAAGTTATCAAATCAATAGTAAACAACCAATAAAACAGGTACATGTATATTTAAATAATTCACATACAAAATTAAGCGCCTTTGATTAGCGGCTAGGTGTCAATTGCCCATTGTAAACTAAAGCAAAACACCATCTGAAGTGCAAGATATTTGATACTGTTAGCATTAAAATCAGGGTATCATCAATGGTTATTATTAGTAGTGTAACTAGTATTGTTAATTATTATTGTTATCAATTATTATTATTATTACTGGGGATACCAACACTATGATTAGTATTATTATTAATGTTATTGACTGACTAAAGATTTGTACAATCAACTCACATTAGATGATTCATCGTCTTCATATTTTTGCAACAATCGACAAGTTCAACCAAGTCTGCCTCTGTGCACTTCACCCTGGTCAGAATGAGCCACTGCAGGTTCTTGGTTTGTGTTCTGATTAGAAGACAAAGTCCTCTCATCGTTTTAGTAGTTACACTCGTCTTCTCCAATGGGAGTGTTGGCGGTGCTCTAAGGGTGATGTGTGCGAGCTGCTGTCGTTCGGTCCGTCGAAGAGTAGCCGTGATCTGAGGTATGTCCTCCTCCGCATCATCGATAGTGATATCGATATCTCTCAAGCCAGGAAGCAATGAGAGTAGAGCTCCATAGCTTTGTGACGTCACGCTCTCGGCAAATAGCTTTGTGACGGATGGAAGCTCAGGAGGAGATGAATGGAAACTGAGAGAGGAGTCTGTGATGGTGAGATGATTCAGTAAGGTGAAGGATCTGAGACAGGACCACATTCTGACAGTCATCCCAGGAGATAGCCGACATTTCTTTACCTGCAGGACGGGTAACATATTACAGAGAGACTAAATTTTTACTTTCACGTAAATGCTATTATGCGAAACCGGGTACATAATGAGACCCCCCCCCCCCCCCTCCGCCCCTTTGCATTAATGCTTAACGGTGCATGGACATTAAAAGAATAATGATAATATCAGTATACATGACTGGTGGGGCGCGCAGCGATCTCGGGAATATGATAACGCGGGCAAATTTAACTCACTTTTTTTCTTCTCTTTTGTAGTGTATTCTTTTAATCCAATTAGTATAATAAAGCCTTGATTGCACTTAGGTAACAGAAATTAATGGTAATTATCATATCATGCATTATGTGGGTTTTTTCTCGAGCCGTCCAGCCTAAGTGTCAAATGGGCGCTGCTGTGGCATTGCAAACAATGGGTACGCGTATAGGGTTGTTTGGATAGAGTATGACGAAAGAAATACACAAATTTGACCATAATGTTCAATATAACCAATGACAACTGACCGGAAGAGAAATATGCCAATTACAATCCTCACCATCGATATCACGTGACAAGCTGTGGTCCGATCACACATTTGTATCTGTAAGAGCTATTTGTTATTGTATTACTTGAAGAAAAAGTATATTTGCGTTTTCCAGTCAGGCGCAATTAGTAAATTCCTTTCCTAAATATGTGTAGTAGTATATTATTAGTCTAGGATATTTGCTTACCTGGAAACCCGATTCTCGATCGTATTTGAAACATCTACCATCAAGAGACCTATAGTAATTTAAAAAGAGAGTTAAAAGCGAAGACAAAAAAATAAATATATGGGAATAATGTTGGGGGCAGTGGCGTATGCAGGATTGTTTCAAGGGGAGGGTTTTACAATTTGAAAATCGCGCCGAATTTTATTTATGTTTAGCTTACAAAATATGTGGGGGTTACCCCCCCCCCCCCCCCCCCCCCCCCCCGCGTACGAGCCTGTTTGGGGGATTCATGAAATAACATTAATATCGGACACGGCCTGTGAGAACCGTTTGATAAAAACGTGCAGAAGGTCCTAGTGAGTTGAATATGCATGTATATACATAAGTATAGTAAAGAGATCATTAAAGCTTATAGCATGACAAACATTGGCAGGCGTTGTGAATAGTATCGTGGGGAAAACGAGTTGAAAGAAAATAACTGCCTACAAATGTGTAAATTTTACATTGGCAGTATGGGATGCAAATAAGTAGGGATATGAAAACAATATAATAGAGATACTCCAAGACCCCAACAAAAAATAAAATACCGCGAGGAGGCCTTGAGCTAGCTGGGGTGGATTAGAGGATTCCCATGGAAAATAATCGCATTGAATATTTGAAAGTATTTGCATGCCCCGTCCTTTCATCTTACCAATTTAAAATATGTTTGTAATTTCCAGCAGTTTGTGTAGTGTGTTCATTTGTACAGATCTTGAATTGATAGTTCGTAATACGTGCAAAGATGTTAACATAAATTTTATTAAACAAAAGCACACAAAAACTTAACTATTATTCGCCTTTAATATGTTTGATTTTGTCTACTTTAATTTCATTGATAAATGTATGAACATCTACTCGAACTCACTGTAAATGCAGACTATCCAATGCCTTCAAAGTTGACGACTCGACAAGTTCAACCAAGTCTTCTTCGTCGAAGCACTTCACTCCGGACAGACAAAGCCGCTGCAGGTCCTTGGTTTGTTCTCTGATCAGAAGACAGAGTCCTCTCACCGTCGCTCTCGATACTCTGTTCTTCTCTGATGGGAGTGATGATGGTGCTGTAAGGTCGATGTGGGCGAGCTGCTGTCCTCCGGTCCGACGAAGACAAGCCGTGATCTGAGGTATGTCTTTCTCTGCATCATCGATAGTGATATCAATATGTATCAAGCCAGGGAGCGATGAGAGCAGACCCTCGTAGCTTTGTGACGTCACTCTCTCAGCTGATAGCTTTGTGACGGATTGAAGCTCAGGAGGAGATGAAGGGAAACTGAGAGAGGAGTCTGTGATGGTGAGATGGTTCAGTGAGGTGAAGGATCTGAGACAGGACCACATTCTGTCAGTCATCCCAGGAGATAGCCGACATTTCTTTACCTGCAGGACGGGTAACATATTACAGAGAGACTGAATTTTTACTTTCACGTAAATGCTATTATGCGAAACCGGGTACATAATGAGACCCCCCCCCTCCGCCCCTTTGCATTAATGCTTAACGGTGCATGGACATTAAAAGAATAATGATAATATCAGTATACATGACTGGTGGGGCGCGCAGCGATCTCGGGAATATGATAACGCGGGCAAATTTAACTCACTTTTTTTCTTCTCTTTTGTAGTGTATTCTTTTAATCCAATTAGTATAATAAAGCCTTGATTGCACTTAGGTAACAGAAATTAATGATAATTATCATATCATGCATTATGTGGGTTTTTTCTCGAGCCGTCCAGCCTAAGTGTCAAATGGGCGCTGCTGTGGCATTGCAAACAATGGGTACGCGTATAGGGTTGTTTGGATAGGGTATGACGCAAGAAATACACAAATTTGACCATATTGTTCAATATAACCAATGACAACTGACCGGAAGAGAAATATGCCAATTACAATCCTCACCATCGATATCACGTGACAAGCTGTGGTCCGATCACACATTTGTATCTGTAAGAGCTATTTGTTATTGTATTACTTGAAGAAAAAGTATATTTGCGTTTTCCAGTCAGGCGCAATTAGTAAATTCCTTTCCTAAATATGTGTAGTAGTATATTATTAGTCTAAGATATTTGCTTACCTGGAAACCCGATTCTCGATCGTATTTGAAACATCTACCATCAAGAGACCTATAGTAATTTAAAAAGAGAGTTAAAAGCGAAGACAAAAAAATAAATATATGGGAATAGTGTTGGGGGCAGTGGCGTATGCAGGATTGTTTCAAGGGGAGGGTTTTACAATTTGAAAATCGCGCCGAATTTTATTTATGTTTAGCTTACAAAATATGTGGGGGTTACCCCCCCCCCCCCCCCCCCCCCGCGTACGAGCCTGTTTGGGGGATTCATGAAATAACATTAATATCGGACACGGCCTGTGAGAACCGTTTGATAAAAACGTGCAGAAGGTCCTAGTGAGTTGAATATGCATGTATATACATAAGTATAGTAAAGAGATCATTAAAGCTTATAGCATGACAAACATTGGCAGGCGTTGTGAATAGTATCGTGGGGAAAACGAGTTGAAAGAAAATAACTGCCTACAAATGTGTAAATTTTACATTGGCAGTATGGGATGCAAATAAGTAGGGATATGAAAACAATATAATAGAGATACTCCAAGACCCCAACAAAAAATAAAATACCGCGAGGAGGCCTTGAGCTAGCTGGGGTGGATTAGAGGATTCCCATGGAAAATAATCGCATTGAATATTTGAAAGTATTTGCATGCCCCGTCCTTTCATCTTACCAATTTAAAATATGTTTGTAATTTCCAGCAGTTTGTGTAGTGTGTTCATTTTTACAGATCTTGAATTGATAGTTCGTAATACGTGCAAAGATGTTAACATAAATTTTATTAAACAAAAGCACACAAAAACTTAACTATTATTCGCCTTTAATATGTTTGATTTTGTCTACTTTAATTTCATTGATAAATGTATGAACATCTACTCGAACTCACTGTAAATGCAGACTATCCAATGCCTTCAAAGTTGACGACTCGACAAGTTCAACCAAGTCTTCTTCGTCGAAGCACTTCACTCCGGACAGACAAAGCCGCTGCAGGTCCTTGGTTTGTTCTCTGATCAGAAGACAGAGTCCTCTCACCGTCGCTCTCGATACTCTGTTCTTCTCTGATGGGAGTGATGATGGTGCTGTAAGGTCGATGTGGGCGAGCTGCTGTCCTCCGGTCCGACGAAGACAAGCCGTGATCTGAGGTATGTCTTTCTCTGCATCATCGATAGTGATATCAATATGTATCAAGCCAGGGAGCGATGAGAGCAGACCCTCGTAGCTTTGTGACGTCACTCTCTCAGCTGATAGCTTTGTGACGGAATGAAGCTCAGGAAGAGATGAAGGGAAACTGAGAGAGGAATCTGTGATGGTGAGATGGTTCAGTGAGGTGAAGGATCTGAGACAGGACCACAACTGCTCGGTTATTTCGGTAGATAGCTGACAGTCTTCTACGAGGAGTTGACTATCATTCTGGAATTAGAAAGTAATGTAAGATGTAAGCCATATAATAAACAACAAACATTGGAATCGGGTAGAATTTAAAAGAAGGCACCTTTAATAGTAATTGAGTTGACATTAGAATTAAGAAGTAAAAACAAAAGGAACACTATTCTATCAAATTAGGGCTATACATGTACTTTAAAAAATCACTGCCCCCTCCCCCTCAAGAAATGGGTGGTTTTTTGTAGAACTTTTACAACTTTTTCCTAATTCATTCACCCCTTTCAATCCTTATGCCAGAGGTAGAACTTTACGTACATACTAAACACATTAAACATACTTCTACACTGTAAAATATCATTAGTGTTTGCTTGTCCGACGACTAGGAGACGCGCCCGTTTATTCGATACGACTGTAAAATTCACATTCCGAACACTCCATGAATACACAATTGTTATTATCACATAAGTGAAGTGACATCGATAAAATGTGAAGACTCTTTACATACGCCATCTCTCCACTTCACGAAACCATGTTATCTTTGTTTATTATGCTATTTATCAGGTCCACAAATATTGTATAAACGTCCACAAATATTGTCAAATAAAATAAATAAATATTGCCGATAAATCAATAACTTTGTTTTGCAGACATTTGACTCTGATTTGCGAAAGGCTGTATTTTCATATACACATGCAACCTGTCTCTTTATGTCATAATATGACAGAGCGATAGGTTGGTAGATGGCTCCGAACATACCGGCCAATAAGTGTATGTTTAAATGTTAATTTCAATTTTATTTCAAATCATTTGTAAATGTAGGGTCATCGGAAGAATAATCTTATAATCTTCTAGTTTACATGAACAAACAGCACGTACATCCAATATAATATAACATTGAAACGGATGCCAAGATATTTTAACAAACACGATATACACATGATTTACATTTAATAAAAAATGTATGTAACACTGTCTAATTACATACTTGCATTCCGTATCAGGACACTTACCCCCTAAAAAATCACATCCTGAGATGTACCCCCCATTGACAACATCCCCCCAGAGGACAATTACCACCTGCCAAAATTACCCTCTAGGACAATTACCTCTTACCTCTGACAATTATCCCATATGAAATTACTCCCCCCCCCCCCCCCCCCACCCCTAGGAAAACATAGGACAACCACCCCAGAGGAAAATTACCCCCTTTTCATTAAAGGGGAAGTTAACCCCGATAGATTTCTATTTTTTCGGAAGCCGGGGGGTAATTGTGCTGGGGCTAATTGTCCAAGAGGGTAATTTTCAGGAGGGAGATGTTCTGTGAGTGGGAGGGGTGTGATTGTCCTGTTGTTAATTGGCCGGGGATGATTGTCCACGGGATAATTGTCCTAGAAACCCTTGCATTCATGAAGCAATCGATATACTTAGAAGGTATACTGTCTTACGTGCAAGGCAATCACCCTGAGTGACTTCTCTGACTTATGAAGACCAGTGATGTGAAGTCTTAGTCTACCGTCTGCATCTGCGTTACCACAACCAAGAAGCCTGCAACATATAAATGAAGTGTAAATTGCGTAAAAAAAGGGAAATAGAAAGAAGAAGTTCATTGCACCCATTTGTAGATAAGTGCATGTTTGGTTAAAGTGTACCTATCATCTAAATATTAGTAGTGTAGAGCTGGAATTATAACATTAACCCGAAAATAATAATGACCGGCCGTTGCTTTGTTTAACAGTATGAAGTATGAACAAATAAATGACAACATAAATAGAGCGCGCACGGGACCGAATTCGGTCTTCGGTTCCTAGCTTGAGCGCCCTATTTTTCTGCGACGAATACGGGTGCGTCGACAGGTCTCTCACTAGGTGTCACTGTTATTACCAATACACTTTACACAAAATGTATCTAAACAGGCAAAAAAGGCGACAATCCAGCCGGGGGGGGGGGGGGTAGCCTTCTGACAAGGTTAAGCGGCTGAGATGAGTCTAGATACCCGGGGTGAACGCGCGACCGCCACGAGAGCCTTTTGCAATCTAGATATTACTGCTCCGCATGAATTTTCCATAACATTGGATTTATTGACCAATTAGAACGGCCATCCCCCAGTTTGTTTCGTTCGTGAGTCGTTCATTATCAAAACATGTAAGAAAAGGTAAAAGACGTAAATACGTTTTGCTTATGAGATGAACATATAATTGATAGATACAAAATATCACATTCAAATTTATTTTAAATGCAAAATCACAATGAAATAGGAAACATTTGATGACTTATGCTAACAATCATAAGTGAGATAATTGGACTTTCCCTGTATATAAAATGAACCAGTCTCGTTTTCGTTCCATGTAGAGGTCAGTTGTCTTAGCCCGAACGTGAGTTCATAGTAGTTCCATGTTTGTACTATACGTACAGTTTACTCCGTGTTTGTGTGTGTGTGTGTGTGTGTGTGATGGATACTATATGCTGACGTAATGCGAGGATACGTTCGGGGATTGGACGCTACCATTTCGGTAGAGATTTCCAGTGCGAAAGAAAGGTTAACATAAGAAATCCAACCTGGATTACCAAAGGCTACCGTGGCTGTGCTTCTCGCTCTGTCGTTCACTCGGGCTTTTGCGATTAGTCTCTTTTTAGTCGCTCGGCGTCTATCAGACATATGGACTTGTTCAAAGGCTAAGGGGAGGGGGTATGGTGCCCCTTTTTTGAGTGCCCCAAAAGAACCCCTTTCACTTTTTTTAAATGCTCTGTTTTTTCACTGTTTATACAAATAAGTCCATCTTTTCTTTCTAATAAGTTCCCCCTCTTCCCTGTACTTATAAATGCTCTTATCCAGGGGCGTCTCCAAAGGGAGTGGGGTGTGGGGGTGCGACACACCCCCCTACCTGTCAGGATATTGTCGGTAAAATTGCGCTGCCGTCGGGAAAAAGGAGAAAAGGAGGAGGGAAAAAGAGAGGGGAAGGGAAAGAAAAGAACAAAAGAAAAGGAAATGAAAAGAAAGAAAGGAAAATAAAAGGAAGAAAGAAAGAGAAAGGAAAGAAAGGAAAAGAAAGGAAAGAAAGGAAAAGAAGGAAAGAAAAGAAAGAAAAGGACAAAAAGAAGAAATAGAGAAAAGGGAAATAAAAGAAACGGGGGATGAAAAAGAGGAGAAAGAGGGGAGGTAAGAGCCTAAGAGAGGAGGATTGGGAGTAAAAGAGAGAAGGGGTTGTTGGGCGGAGTCGTCTCGTCGAACAAGTAAGAAAGATACGGGTAAATATGTTGCTGTGTCGGGTCAGCTGTGTCGGTATTCTTGCTCGATCCTCGTGTACTATATCAACGCAGAAGTTTGTAGTCGGTGAGATGTATATTGTCGGTCGGCCCACACGTTTTTATTCCTACGAACTGTGACATTTTATCCACTGTGACGACTTCGAGAGTGACTACAACTACAACACTTGTATTTTCTCGAGGTTTCACTTTCCTATAATATCAGCTAAAAAAATCAGAGGTTTAAAATTTTCTGGGAAACTAAATTCAAACAAGGATTAAGATTCAACAACGGTACGACGAATCGTCTTCCTTTTGCTATATTTTGATTAAACGTCAAAGCTTCCGCGCTTTTCGCGGGAGGGGGAGAAACTGAAATCAGACAAGTATTAACAGTCGAGAGTACATCAAATCGTCTTCTTTTTATAATAATTTAAATAAATGTCAAAGCTTTCGCGCTTCGAGATGGGGGGGGGGGGACTTCATTCAGACAGGGATAAACAGTCGAGAACGGGACAATAAATCGTCTTCTTTTCCTAATAATTTAAGGAAACGTCTAAGCTTCCGCGCTTTTCTTTGCGCGGGAGGCCTATCACCCTCACCCCTTCAATAAGATCCTAGCTCCGCGGCTGCATTAAAATATATAGCTATGATGCTGACTATTTGACGAAATAATTCGTATATTTATGTCGTCGAGGAAAATGGCCATTTGCGCATACGCAAGTACTATAGATAGTCCATAGAATAGCCCCGGGTTAATAGGGCTAAATTTGTAGATATTGGGACATTTAATTTTGTCGGTAATTGGTGGCTAGTTTTGTCGGTAATCGTTCCCCTCTACACCCCCCCCCCCCCAACTCCACTAAAAAAGGTCTAGCGACGCCTGATAAGTATTCCTCTTCTAATCTGAAATGTCCATTTTCTTTAGTAATACATTCCACTTTTCAATTGCGGTAAGCTCCCCTGTTACTATGGCCTGTGCCCCTTTTCCCACTCTAACAAGTGCTATTTTTGTTCTAAGGAGTGCCCCTTATCATCCCTGATGAGTGCCACTTTCCAGTTTTTAGAAATGCCCCTTCTGAGATCTGAGAAGGGACCATTAAACGTTGACAGATGCCAATTTCCCGCTTTGATCAAAACCATTTCTCTTTCCATTCGTGATGTGTTTGCATAACACATGATTTATGCTTGCATCAAATACACTCAAAGACCATGTGATATAGGCCTCTATGTTTTGATAAATGAATGATGTAGTAACATAAATAGCCTGATCAGAACAAAATGTGGCACTCCGTACAGATTTCCTACTTAAATGCGGAATACAATATACACGCAGAGTTGATATGATCGACCGAAGTGAAATGCATATGAATACGAACCCCAGCGAACGAAGCTACATGCACTTCTTTCAACAATATGATTATTCATATAGACTGACCCTTCTACATTAACAGACATGCGTTTCGGCTTCATACCAATAAAGTAACGTTTTCATAATGTAAACAAATATATTATTGGCATCACACCACTGATTAAATGTGATATTCTCAGTTATTACTACTAAATCAAAACAAAATCCCGGTGGAAAAGAGTGGTCAATTCAGCTGCAAACAATCATTAATTTAGGAATTTAGGAGGTCATCAAAATAGATCAGAAGAGTAGGGCCTCATGTAATGAACATTAACAGAATAAACCAGCCAAACACATGCAAGACAGCAAGATGATCAGTAGCAATTAGTTTTATTTCCGGCTCATATTCTTCGTGAAAATGATATACTAAACGGCATTCAGACCCCTTGCTAGCTTTGAAAAATTTACGTCGTCTATATAATATGATGCCATGAAGAGGTTGGCTAATTTGCTACTTTCCAGCTGTCTCTCATCTAATCTTTAAGCCATGAACGAAGTTATCAAATCAGTAGTAAACATACAATAAAACGAAGTTATCAAATCAATAGTAAACAACCAATAAAACAGGTACATGTATATTTAAATAATTCACATACAAAATTAAGCGCCTTTGATTAGAGGCTAGGTGTCAATTGCCCATTGTAAACTAAAGCAAAACACCATCTGAAGTGCAAGATATTTGATACTGTTAGCATTAAAATCAGGGTATCATCAATGGTTATTACTAGTATTATAACTATTATTGTTAATTATTATTGTTATCAATTATTATTATTATTATTATTATTACTGGGGATACCAACACTATGATTAGTATTACTATTAATGTCATAGACTGACTAAAGATTAGTACAATAAACTCACATTAGATGATTCATCGTCTTCACATTTTTGCAACACTCGACGAGTTCGACCAAGTCTTCCTCGTCTGTGCACTTCACCCTGGTCAGAACGAGCCACTGCAGGTTCTTGGTTTCTTCTCCGATCAGAAGACCCAATCCCCTCATCGTTTCAGTAGATACACTCGTCTTCTCCGATGGGAGTGTTGACGGTGCTGTAATGGTGATGTGTGCGAGCTGCTGTCGTTCGGTCCGACGAAGACCAGCCGTGATCTGAGGTATGTCTCTCTCTGCATCATCGATAGTGATATCGATATGTATCAAGCCAGGGAGCGATGAGAGCAGACATTTATAGCTTTCTGACGTCACTCTCTCCGCTGATAGCTTTGTGATGGTTGGAAGCTCAGGGGTAGATGGAGTGAAACTGAGAGAGGAGTCCGAGATGGTGAGATTACGTAGCATCGAAAATGATCCCAGGCAGGACCAGAATCCACTCGTCACGTCGGTAGTTAAAGTAGATCCCTCGAACTTGACAGTCATAACCTAGCGTTAAGATAGAGAGAAAGAAAGAGTAAAACAAAGAGAGTTACAGACAGATTGTACCCTCATCCCCTACTCCGGGAACGGAGGTAACGCATGCGTGTTCCCAAAATTTCCGTCTCGTATTTAAACAAAGAGAAAGGTCTGCCCGTATTGACTTCACACACCGGACTTTTGCTGAAAGCGGGGGTGGGGGCGGGGGTGCTGGAAGCACGCATATGTGTACCCTAAATAACACCGAGTGGGGGCCGGGGATTGTACGAATACAATAACATTCATTAGTTGATCTCTTGTTATTTGCGGTACTCATTAAAGCAATCTACACTTTAGCCTGATCTGATCTCAGAATATTATCCGGTAAGTAATTGGAGCTCCCTCCTCTAATATTTTACATTATCGTCCATGTTAAACAAACAGCTTTTTTTTTGTTTTACAAAGGCTACATGCCTCTATTGGATGTTCCTTGTCATTTTATCTATTAAAATGAATAGGCCCTGTGTATTTTTAAAATAAGTATGTTGTTATTTTTTTTATTTCAAATTGTTGTTCTTGTTTCTGTTATGCAGTACCTTGACTGAGGCCGTAGTTGGACAAACATAGAATAATGTACCATACGTATTGATCCTTGTATTATGCAGTATAATTTATGAAGATTCACTTACTTATGAATAAGAATACATTTTTAAAAATATATAAGATATTTGACTTACAGTTTCAGCAGAGATATGGACATTTAGACAATCTTTATGAAAATATTTGTGTAAATATATTTAGTAAAATGAAAATGTGCATACCTGACGTTTAAGTTGCTTTGGAAGATTTTGCATCCCAACGAAGGTGTAGACAGTCGGTGACTTCAGAACAATACTCTTTGCATTAACACATCTTTGAACCAATGAAAACACATTTCCTTGAGTACCCTTCGTCTCTGATGAGCAGTCAAGAAGAATGCGATATCGCTCACTCTCATCCAAAAAGCGGTTGGAAAGGAGCGCCTCCATTATTCGTATGCAAAGGCTGCTATCGGTGCCAGCAGCAAATCGGATGAGATTCTCATAGTCACCGATGTTTGCTTTGATGTTTCGCAACAGTCTGTCTAACTTAGAAATTTTCAGTCGTAACAAATATTTCTTCGTTTTAGCAGCAAGGTGTTTTCCAGCTGAGTGTTCCTGAGCGAGTTTGTGATAAACTCAATGGTAGTGAAAGTTGTCTCGTTGGGCTCAGGAAGGCCGGTGATTGAAACAGTCGTCTTGGATACTATCCCAAGCTCACATGCTCTTTCAAGGATAGCGGGAACTCTACGGAAATCATGAGGCGTGAAGACTAGTTTTTTAGCATCACCGAGCAGACCAGTTAGGGCAACTTTGCCTACTTGAGAAATGATTTCCCTTAACTCATGGGTTGTGATTTTTACTCTAGACTTTGATCGTGCGTTTGCATGGTGCGTTAAAAAAACATTCACGTTGTCCAGTAATTTTGTCTGAGTAGTAGTACACCTGTCCAGCAGGCTCTTACTCCATAAGTGACAGACCATGAGACAAAATAAAGGTGTTTTAACAAGTTCATTGATCAGTGGTTGGTCATTAAGGTAAACCTTCAGATCATGTCCGGTTTGTCCGCTATTAAGATTCGATTTTGAAGCAAAGAATTTGTCGATGTACTCTCGTGAGCTCTCTTGTGAGAATCCTTCTATCCACATCTTTGTATATACCCTTGGAAGTTCATCTTGATTAAAGAAGTTCTCCAGATGAGGGCGTGTTGTTACCAGGACTCGACACTGTGGGAATTCCTCAAAACGGATGACCCTGACAATATTGCTCCCTGAGCATTGATGTGAGGAAGAAATACCCGCATATTCATCTAATCCGTCTAGTATGATGTGGCAGATTCCCTGATTCTTTCTGATGAAACTCTCCAGACCTTCTGCCGTGAGATCATGAACATCACTCAAAAGCTGGGATTTGATGGCTTCTCCGATCGATGTAAGCTGACTTGTGTTTCGAAACTTTACAACAAACAGAAGTGGCAGGTGTTCTAATGCTGACCCCCTTTCTTTATGAACCCAGTCATAAGCCATCTTAGCAACAGCCGTGGTCTTCCCTCTTCCAGCGGGGGCCGAAATGAGGATTCGAGCTGGCAGTTTGCCGTTAACTTTCGTTGAAAATATTTCAGCAACTGAACCAGGGAGTATTTCCATCTTTTTCGTGTCCTGTCCAAGAGCGTCCTTCTTCACCATTGTGACCACCGTGTGCATGTCTTCGAAATCAGCATAGTCACTTTGATCCCATGGCGTCATTTGAATTTTGCACAGTTGATCCAGGTACTTGTTCTTCAACATTTTACGACATTGTTGAACAGTCAAGGATTCCGAGATCTTCTCACTGTTAATATCTGAAACGATACAAGCAAATAAAACGAAATGTCTTATTTCACTCTCGAAATCTCAGCCCCTTCCCAAATATGATTTAGGTAAGTAATTATCTTCTGCGCATGTAGATTAAAATGTGTAAAATCACTATCTTGATTCTGTCCCGGCTTTTTGGCGGTGACCATGATGAGATCAAAGTAAAGAAACAGTTACGGAATGTTATTGAGACGACATTGACGGAGACAATCACAATTAAAGAAAACGATGAATGTCCATCCGTAATAGGTCCATGATTTATCTGATTTTTATGTTTACAAACAGAATATTGATTCGTTACATTGCGTTGTAAATTGAGTTATATGATTTATAAGTTTATAAACAGATTTTTAATGTGCATCAATGAAGTTTAATAAATACAATACAAAAAGACATAAAGTTTCATTGTTCCGACGTGTTTCCTCTTCCCCACGAAGGAAAGGGCTGGGAACACGCTTAAAGGAAAAATCCAACATTAATAGCAAATTGGCGGGATCGGTAGTGATATTGTGATGTATAGTGGCGAAAAACTATCCCATTTGTTTCAACACACGGAATTACTTTTTGTTGAAATGTTTACTCAGGAGGATCTTCCTTTTTTAAAGGAGATATAACTACACACTGTATATGCTATTTTTAATATATTTTGATTAGTACGTGTTCTAAGGGAGAAGGTGCAGTTCTAGGACAATTACCACTGGATAATCTCATGCTCATTAGACTGCTCTTATTTATAAAATGAATCTAAAATGTTCGAATTAGTTTTGTACTAGATTCCCCAATATTTCACTATAAATATATTTGTCTTATTTCAGTTGAATACCACGCAATTGTATTTGATATCTCCGTATGCAAATTCGGCAGTATTTGAACCTTCATGGCCTGTTGTTATTGTATGTATTTTGTGTAAACCTATTGAAAGAACAATTCTGTTCATTCTTATTGTTCATTGCTTTTGATTTATGTAATGAATGTGAATGTGAAATATGAAATAAAACGAAACTGGCATATTCTTGTTTAAGCTAGCCCCCCCCCCCCCCCTTAATTCCACGAAGAAGAATCACTGTTTTAATGCAATCGTACCTGGGCTACTTTGCAGTGAAGTCACCTCTTGAGCATGTGGGTCCTGCTGCTTTGGGAGATATTCACCTACAGGAAATGTGTATATAGAAATGTTTGATGTTATTTATGTATTCATGGCTCGAGAGGATCGAACATCAATATTTTATATTTAGATACGAATAATATTTAAATTTCAGAAATCAAACAATACATTTCAATACAGCTAGACTAACTGAAAGAACAAATTTACTTTGAATATCATTATCAATCATGAAATATATATATAATTTAGTCAGTTACATTTCAATTACTATTTACCTTTGGACAATTTTGTTCCCAATCCACCAAGCTCCACATCATGAAGCTTCCTGGCCAGGATCGATCGCGATCGGCTTGAGTCTGCCTGTTTATCATTCCACTTGATCAGGATATCCACGATAGCCTCGTTGTATTCTTTGAGATGAGTTGAGAGAATTGATTGACTATGTTCAAAGGAGAACCCCAGAGTGACGCTCAGTTCTGAGTAACTAGTATGAGGTATGTCTCTGGAAAGACGTATAAGCTCGATTTGTCGTAAGCATGGTAAAGGCTCCATTGTTCTGTAAAGGGCATAAACTAAATGCATTACACGGGTCAACCTCGGGATTAAATCAAACCAAGGAGTTGCTAGGCGATCAAACAATTGTTAAACAGGTACTTATCAAATGGTCGTAATCATTTACAGAAAACGTTGAGATAAACTGCTTCAATAGTTCCTATTTCAGTTATCCGAAGGTTACTCGAGATACTTAGGAATATTTGTTTTCGGTTGACTTGAGGAATGGTCGATCATAATTACTGTGAAAAAAAGACATACAAAGGCCAAATTGTATCAACTTCACAATAAAGGCGGGGTTTAAATGATTTACATTTTCTGTTTATGCATAATCCATTAAGATTTAATGGATTAGAAGCTTTAATTGATTCCAAATTAACACTTGTCACACGTTTCATTCATTATTATGCTAGACTTTGTTTACCTAAAAGATTTTGAAAACCTGAAGCCTATTTTGAAAAGTATTTTTTTTCTCGGTCCCTTTTGATTGAATTTCGTATTAATGACTTTGCATCATTTTGCCAACCCCTCTATAATATAACCCGAATGCAAGTGAATGATAAAGTCGTATAGTTAAGGTCTTGGACTGGGGTGGCGGAATGTCGTTTAGAAAGCGGGTGCAAATATTTTAGACAAACAATTTTGGGATATTAAACCACAAAAGTACTTTAGATGCAATGTTATACTTTACTGGCAAACAATGTTACTTAATTAAAACTGGTGTAATATCGGAACATATTGAGAAATTGCAATGGACACAAGTCTTGCAGAAGCATTCTTAACACGATGCAACTTAATATTTATTTGTGAATCTTGCAAAACCATGCGCAATAAATAAAGGCTTATGCTTTCATATATTTGGGGGCATACTATATTTAATATTTGATTATAATTTCATCATGAAATATTTTTGGAAAGATTACTGACAATTTCTTTCAAAATTCAAGATGAGATATGACTGACGGCTAGTTCTCCGTTTTAAGTAACTTGTTTTGGGGGTTATGGTATAGAACTGCATGGCGTTTGGTGTTAAATGGTATAGAGTGCAGATTTAGGCCAGATTTGTTGTTGTTGTTGTTGTATATATATATATACACCCCCGTAAAAAACTAAGGGTTTCCGGGTTCGGGAACCCCCCCCCCCCCCCTTAAACAAAAATTTAAAAAATGATTTTGGTCAAGAGGGGGGGGGGGGGGGGGGGGGGAGTTTTGATTTTAACCAGAAAAATGGTGTTCCATACTACTCCACCTCCCCCGGTGAGCAACAACACCAAAATTAGTGCTACACCTGCCCCCCCCAAAAAAAAAAAAATAATAATAATAATTAAAAAAATAAAAATAAACAAATCCACAAAGGAAAAGGGTCACGTGTCAAAGTAAACGGGGCATATATCAGAGAGTTGAAAGAGCCACTTATCCCACTTGAAAGGGTGAACTTATAGGTAGGGGTAAGGGAAATGTATTACACCGTCAAGAGGGCACTTTTCATACCTAAAAAGGCACTCAGTATTTATGTAAAGGGGCACTCATTAGAGGGGGATAGATGCACTAATAAAAAGGAAAGGAGCATTTTTTTTAACATCAAAGAAGCACTTGTCAAAGTTAAGTGGCACCTATCAGATTTGAATAGGGGCACTTGTGACAAGGGGGAAGGGGCACTTGTCAAATTAAAAGAGGCATATATCAGATTTAGATAGGGCCCATACCAGAGGTGAAAAAGGGGTACTTATGAGAAGGGAAACAGGGGCATATGTCAAAGTCATAAAGAAAACATTGGAAATAGAATGTGTAAGACATACATGACTTGTGATCAAGCAAAAAAATGTTCATGTCGATCCTCTAGCACCAAATAACCAATTAAAACCTGGGAAAGATGCAAAACATGATAAACTTGAAAACAATGATTGATTATCCAGACATTTGGTTACAAAAATCGATACGAGAAACCCAAGGGGAAATAATATATTTAAAACGCCTTCAAGTGAAGATCAATATTCATACTAATGATGCTGATGGTGTAAACTATCTCATCATTATACGATTGAAACATCAATTATATCTTGCAAATATCACGTTTTCATACTCACTATAGTAAATCATAAACTTCAAAAGACCAGTAAAATTACAAACCTAGGAAAACGTTGAAAAGGTGACGCCTTAAATTCATAATTCTTGTTTTCAGTTTTATATTTATTGTAAGATCTGAGATCTGTAAGATAATTGTATGGGATAAGGTAGACAAACATGTGAATAGGTGGCGAAGCCCCAAATGTGGTGGGGTAGGGAGAGGAATCCACTACCCCAATAAAATGCGTGTGCATTCCTCCGATTATATTGAGAGAGAGAGAGAGGGAGTAGGGTGATGATCCGGGGCTCAAATTCAGTTTCCTTTCAAATTATTCAACCTGGTACTGATAAAAGATATCTGCCATGTGGCGATACAAACAGGTACCACAATCTCGTTTATTGTCATACAAATATTCAAAAAGTATTGAAGAGACGATGAAGAAATAAGAATAATAATAATACATCGTTGGTATCGTGAGAACATACTTGTTTACCTCTCGGCTAAATCTCCCAAACAATGGCATCAATAGAGCAGAATCTACTGTGACACGAAATATTATGAGTTCAAGCTGAAAGAGTGAACTGCCCACGTCATGGTTGTACTAAAGAGCAGCAATGACCAACGATTGTTGCTCAAATTCATCAACAATGCGAATGTTGCTTTTCCCTAAAAGGTACCATGATATATTGGCCCATACTCCTTTTAGTTAAGGTTTGCTGGTGCAAATAAATTCAGAAAACAAAACAAATTAAACAAATAAATAAATGTATTATTAGAATCAACGCTTTAAAGGCATCGAATGTTATACCTATTAAAGATTAAAGATGCATAGCTCTATGTGTTATCAGTGTCTGTGCTATGGTGTAATATTGAAGCCCTGAAAAAAGTGCGGTTCAAAATGATCTTGAAGTGCCTCAAAAAAGTAGATCTCTTTGAGTGACTGGTTTTACCATTCTCATTTTCCCCAGTAGACTGTAGTGTTATGAAAACTGCTAGGAAAACGACAAATTTTATTTGTATTTGTAATCATAGATAGCTTGATAATCAGGCAGGCGATGGGCTTGTAAAAGTCATGGGGTTCCTTACTGACCTAAAGGTTTATAATTATCATTGCAGCATGAGCTAAATCCAGGATTTTATTTCAGAATCTGTGACAAAGTTACCCAATCCCTTTAAGAATAATAGTACTTTACAACGTCTTACAATATACATACTGATAATATGAGATCAAATTTTAATACATATAAATTGTATAAACTATTTGCATTTGTTTACAATTCATGATGTGTTCAACAAATGTCTTGGAACAGAATTCCAAAACCTATTTTTAGGCCTTGTCAATTATGTTAATCAAGGTAATCTATTCCAATTATGTGACCACAAAAGACAATGGGAAATGTACATTGTGTCATTCTAAGTTTTGGAAGATGTCATTCTAGACCTTCCTTTTTTATGGAATAGCTATGCTCTATAATTTCAGAGTTATCTATTAGAATATGAGGCATATGATGTGTATACATGCCTTATATAATAATATCAATGTACGCCTTGGATCATGATTGTGCAATCTAAATAACAATCCAACTTTCTTCTCCATACACTTATTTAAAAAACGAATATGACTATTATAAGATATATGTCTTAGAATATTCATATCAATGCTAATCTTAATAAAGAAGACAATATCAACTTATTCAATTACCTTTCCATCGATTTTCAGTTTACCATTAATACCTATTTTTTATTCCTCCTACCTCTTATCAACTTGAAATGCGCTTTCATTAATTCAGTTATAAGTTTGATTCCGATGCACCGATTTTGTATTATCTGTATGTTTTGTAAATACTTTATTTACATTAATTTTACTTAAAATAAATACAGATATATAATTTGATCTCATCTAAACATGTGATTAAGTGCTGGTTTTAAATATGTATGTATAATGTTATCCGTGATTTTTTATCTGAATAAAGAGTTACATAACATTAAACAAAATACATTACTTTTGCCCTAGACATCTGGAAAAATTATGTAATAGGTTTGTAAACAGCCAAAAATTGAAACAATCATTAACTGATGTCAGATTATTACTATGGATGAAACAGGGTTTAACCTAACCCTGATCCTTTTGGAACACCGCATCTTATCTTCTTCATTTCAGATAACGTTTGACTTTATTCAACAAACATCAATCGGCTACTAAGATAGTCCGTAAACCATTTAAGAGGTAACCATCGAATGCCAAATTCTCATAGTTTACCTATTAATAAATGTTATGATCAATTGTATCAAATGCTTTCTTATAATCGTTGAAGATACCAAGTCTAACTTTCTCGTGATCTACAGATTTCAAAGTTTAATTTATCAAGTAGATGAAAGTCAATTTTGAACTATTTTTCTTTCAAAATCCATGTTGATGGCATTAAATTTGAAAGTTCTGATAATTATCAATTAGTTTAACCTATAATTGGTAGATCCGATATTGTTAAGCATTTATTTTTGTTAATCTGTTTTGGCCCGTACACTCTCTAATTAGCATTTTGTCTGGAACCTTGCCAGTTTATATTAACAGCTCAATATATTTGTCAGTGGATGTGATATAGGGGGATAATTTGATTAATTTCACTGGAATTTCATCATGACATCAATCCTTTACGGTAGCGATTAGCAAAACTTGAATTCTAACTTCAACTGCACTTATTGGTTTCCAGAATAGGGCTGCTGTTTATTCTGCACCAAATAATCACCTAATGTTATCTCTTCAGAAAGTAGCTATAAATAGTGTATACTTCATTATCTTGTTTTACTGTAAGACTTACTGTCTGGAATACACTACAAAATAATGTAAATTAGTGGCGCAGCATCAATGAGGGGGAAGGCAAGAGGGCACGTATATGTCTTCGACCGTACTGAGAGAGAGAGAGAGAGAGAGAGAGAAAGAGAGAGAGAGAGAAAGTGGGAGAGAGAGAGGAAGAGGGGGGTAATGGCTAGAGGTTCAAATTCAGTTTCCTTTCAAATTATTCAATCTGGTAATAATGAAGAATTTATCTGCTATAAGATTGTTCATGAAATAACTCCACAATGTTCATAAAAGTATTCAAACAGCATTCAATAAGATCAATAATAACTGCGAAAATATTCCACCCCCCCCCCCCTCTCTCTCTCTCTGTCTATATACACTGTTGCTCATAACGGTGGAATATTTTTTTTTTATCCCAATTTATGGAATTATTTTAAAAATAATTTAAAAATACTAGATCTAGATTATAGTATACAGTCTCAGATTTTATTGAATAATAATTTGCCAATATGTGTTTTGCGTGACTGCTAAAGCATGTATATTATGCTACTATGTTTATTAACTAGGGGACCTATGCCCTTAAGTCATAAATGACAGTGATGAGGATTAATGCCTCACAAAAGGGCACTAATATAGCACATCGACACGGTGTTGATCCTGGGGCCTCACAGTTACGAGGCCATTGCTTTGTCACTGAACCATGACTGTACGCAGCGGGGGCTATGGTAGGGGGCAGTTTCCATAAATTAAAAAAAAAACAGAAAATGCAATAAATTTTCAATAATTTATTGCATTCTACCCCGGTCCCCAACATAAACAAATCTTCTGTGTGCCCATGCCTTGAGCCATAATGCATGGCCGTCCAGAGGATTTTTTTTATGTTGGGGACCGGGGTAAAATGCAATAAATTATTGAATATTTATTGCATTTTCTGTTTTTTTTTTAATTTATGGAAACTGCCCCCTACCCTAGCCCCCGCTGCGTACAGTCATGGTTCAGTGACAAAGCA
Source organism: Strongylocentrotus droebachiensis (assembly GCA_035222895.1). Classification (NCBI taxonomy): domain Eukaryota; kingdom Metazoa; phylum Echinodermata; class Echinoidea; order Camarodonta; family Strongylocentrotidae; genus Strongylocentrotus; species Strongylocentrotus droebachiensis. The sequence continues at coordinate 132,588 of JAVYIG010002024.1, read as the reverse complement.
ATAGACTCGTAACTGTGAGGCCCCAGGATCAACACCGTGTCGATGTGCTATATTAGTGCCCTTTTGTGAGGCATTAATCCTCATTACTGTCATTTATGACTTAAGGGCATAGGTCCCCTAGTTAATAAACATAGTAGCATAATATACATGCTTTAGCAGTCACGCAAAACACATATTGGCAAATTATTATTCAATAAAATCTAAGACTGTATACTATTATCTAGATCTAGTATTTTTAAATTATTTTTAAAAAAATTCCATAAATTGGGATAAAAAAAAATATTCCACCGTTATGAGCAACAGTGTATATATATATATTCATTTATTTATCTCTGCTTAATCCTTTTACAGTGGAATCAACATGGTAGAATCAATTTTATAGCGATTTATTGTGAGTCCAAAATGAAAGAGTAAATCGCGACGTCTTGGGGCCGGCTGGGGGCGTTTCATCAACATTTTGTCCTCCGACAACTGTCAGCGCCGACTTAATTTGAGCAATTAGAGGCTTAGAAAATAGTCAGTGACAACACAATTGTCGGTGGAAAATGATATTAGTCTGTGAAACCACCGACTAATTATTTCATGAAACGCCCCCCCCCCCTGGTTATACTATAAGATGTGAGCGAGAGGGGGTGTAGCCTAGGGTTCAAATTCAGTTTTCTTTCATACTTTAAACCCTGGTACTGATGAATTTATCTGGAATGTGACTGCCATGTGACGGTTCCTTATAAATAGTACCGCAATGTATATTGTCATCCAAATATTCAAAATGCATTGTAGAGACTATAACAAATACGAAAAATAACACATCGTCGTTCACTTCGATAGGGGGAATCAACCAAGCGGAATCAACTGTGAAATGAATTATTATGAGTCATACCTGATATAATACATTGCCACGTCATGGTGGTATTTAATGGTAAACGTTTGCTGCTAAAATTCAGCAAGAAATGTTAATAAGATTGAATTCCCCCAAAATTACCATGAGACATAAAACTAGATAAAAAATGAACTATAACAACTGATATTGTCTGGTAAACATACAGAAAACATTGAAAACAGGAGAGCAAGGGGGGGGGGGGTGTGCTTTTCAATCACATTGTTTGATAATTTCTTTTCTTTGCGTCGTCTGATATTATATATCATAATTTATATCTTGTCAAGAAAATGTGTTTTACAATGGACATATTTATGGTGTGGTAAAAAAAACTGTTACATAATTTTAATAACATCTATATTTTTAGAGTAAACTACACTTTTCAGTTTCATTGCGCCATACACATGTGTGGTATATCCAACTTTAAAATGTATATTAGATAGGTTTATTACCTCCGACTCATAAACAAAATCATGTCAACTGAACATTCAGAGAAGGTACAGTACACGCCGAAAATCTCCGCAACACGATTTACACGATTTTTTACACATATTTGAACAACAAAATAAAAATCGGATTTGTGTACATTCTATCAAATTTTGAGCAACAAAGTACAAATGTTTGTCAGAAAATTTGTGTAACACCTAGCCACATCATATTCCTTAGAATTTTCAAAGAGATTAAGCATGGATGCCATGCATTTACCCAAAACTCCCTCCAAAGTAGAAACAGGCACATCTTGGCAGGTGTACTATAATGATTATAGAGATATGTATTCGTGACGGGTTCAATGTTAGCACTGTTTCTAAGTTCTATTTCTTAATTTTTTCAAACGTTTTTTATACATTTGTTCATTTCTACTTGAAAGGAGGACAAGTATCAACGTCATATCCACGAACAGATAGACGAAATGTGTACCCCTCCACAAACACACAGAGCAAACACACGCACACGCAAAAGGGAGAACGAAGGGTGCGGGCGCATGTGCGTGTCAATGAGGGGTACATTCATATTATTTCTGGGCAGCCCGCATTGGCACATCAACTGCCATGGCTGCAAGTTCCGTAGATAATTTTCGCTGCATTTTGAAGTATTTTTTGGGGGGAGGTGTGGCGGCGGAGTGTACCCCGGCATCAACATGCACGATAAACGGATGGGGAAGAATGAAGAGAGGGATTAACTGAGGGTATGCGTCAATGGAATGAGTTTGTTGAATCATTTCATGTGAATGTAAGAAATAGATCAATAAGAAAGAGGGAGAAAAAAACATAAGCGAATGGGAGATAAATTAATTATAGTGTGGATGAGAGCTAGTAGGAGAAAGAATGTTACTAAGAGGGAAAATAAAATATCACATGAAAGAGAAGAGAGAGAGAGAGAGAGAGAACGGCCCGGAAGACATGTACTAGTTATTTTTTATGCCAAAAGCAAAATAAATTGAAAACATGTCATGTCCCAAGTAATTATGAAAACGAGTGTCAACATTAAAATATTATCAACACCCTCACTAACCTACACAAGAAACCGATTATGAGCCATTTGAAGAGCGATTCTTTTCAGGGGGCATTGCTGGTTTGATATTCTTTCACACTAAGGCCAAGTGAACATTATTCCTAGCTTCTCGTTTCCGAAAGCATTTTGTTGGCGCCCGCCTTTTTTTGGTTTCTTGTTATTCAAAGTTTTAGTTTAAGATAACAAATTCATTTAGTGATAGATGTAGATCTCAAATAATTGTATAAACTACTACTGATGATTTAGGAAAAAAAAATCCTATTTCATTTTATTTACCAAACTACCATTTTAAAGATTAGGGTATTCAATAGGGAACTAAATTAAATTCTCAAAAAAATGCATCAAGCTTTTAACGAACTCATGAGTGGCCAGTCCCATCTGGGTGAAATGGTGTAGTGTCAATTAGATCTCCTGAAATGACTAGCATTTTCTAAACTCTTTTTTTTTTTGGGGGGGGGGATTTGGGTCTTGAGTGTAAATATCTTAACCAGAAAATAATAGAAATTAGGTATGTTTACTCAAATAGCCTCAAACTCTTCCTTAATTAGTTTTAACAAGTGGTAGAGAATCGAAAAAAATTGTGCTGTGCGTTGTTGACGACTCGCTTGCTGCTTTCGCTCTATAGTGTGCGCAAGAGGGCATTACAGCCAGAACTTTGGGGAAGAACCCTAGAGTAAGGAATCATTCTGAACACGGTGCAACTTCACTTTTCTGAAGCTGGCGAAGAAATTGTAGTAATTAACTCCTTGTTTTTTTCATATTTTGGGGACGTACTACATATACATTCAATTTTGGATATCGTTACATATTTTGGGTAAGATTACTGACAATATCTTTAAAAATTCAAGATGAGATGTGCATTTAGTGTAGTTCTCCGTGTTTAATTAAGTCACTCCCTTTTTGTACGGATATAGAAACTTAAAGGCAAGTGTTAATATAAAGAATAAACTCCATATCATGTAGACCTACTGTTTGGTATTGAATGGTATAAAGTGCAGATTTAGGCAAGATAGTTTGTTATTTTGTCTATGATACATACTTTAAAAAAACATGAAATGTAACAATAACACCACCAAACAGACAAACTTGACAACTTTACTGTTTTGTATTGAATGGTATAAAGTGCAGATTTAGGTGAGATGGTTTGTTACTTTGTCTATGATACATACTTTCAAAAAACATGAAATGTAACAATAACACCACCAAACAGACAAACTTGACAACTTTAAGAAGAAATTTTCCTTCAATCTGTTCTGTATTGTTTCGCTTTGATATCCGCACATTCATTAAAATACAACCGCTTCCCCCAAATCAAATGTACAAACCAACACTCACATTAACACACCCACATTAACTAACAATAACAAAGCCCTTTAAATTGAGGTGAAAAGGGGTACTTCTCTTACCCAAAAATATATCATATTAAAAACAGTATGAAATACTCACTTTATTTGTATAATCAATCAGTAGGCATTAAGGTGCAGGTCAATGACGTGATTCGCTGGCTTTAGTTAAGGTAGAAGATGAGTTCCCAATAAACAGAACACTAAAAAGTAACCTCTTTTGGGAGTGTATTTTAAGTGATTTTAAAGTATAGTGCCTTTTGAACTAGATTTAAACGTTATCGACACGTGCCCTCATTTAAACGAAAAAGGTACTCCTATTCACGTTTTCATCTAACCTAAAAACCACCAGTTTATCACGCGACTGGAGTAACGTGATTCCTCTTACCTCTGTAAATCAAGTGTTTATGACCAAATAACCACTTGACCAAGCAACGAGTTTTTTGTCCGTTAACCGATGGTGGCGATAAATACGTAATTATTTGGTCTTGTAAGCACCTTTATTGATTGGTTTCACAGGTTATTCAAGGTTGATGGTAATAATCACGTTACTTACACCGGCTAATCGTCTTATTGTTCTGTCCGTGAATCTCTGGTTATATTAAACTAGTAATTCTGAGGTATCTTACACACCTCTTTCAAAGGTTTCAAAGTTACCATAAATTTCTTGGTTATGATCACGTGGCTCAAGCTGATTACTAATCTAAGCTGTGAAAACGTGATATGTAGGTGTAAAAATTAGTAATTATTAAGTGTTTTAAAACACCTTTTTAAATGGTAGTCAAAGTTGCCATAAGTTCCGCGGTGATGATCTCGTGGCTCAAACGGATTATTGATCTAAGCTGGTCATACGTGACTTTTAGGTGTGAAAAATTAGTCATTATTAGGTGTCTTAAAACACCTATTTAAATGGTTTCAAAGTTACCATAACTTTCTTGGTGATGATCACGTAGTTAAAACTGATTACTAATCTAAGCTGTGAATCCGTGATATTTAGGTGTGAAAAATTAGTAATTATTAGGTGTCTTAAAACACCTATTTAAATGGTAGTCAAAGTTGCCAGCAGTTCCGCGGTGATGATCTCGTGACTCAAACGGAATATTAATCCAAGCAGGGCATACGTGACTTTTAGGTGTGAAAAATTAGTCATTATTAGGTGTCTTAAAACACCTATTTAAATGGAAGTCAAAGTTGCCATAAGTTCCGCGGTGATGATCTCGTGACTCAAACGGATTATTAATCTAAGCTGGGCATACGTGACTTTTAGGTGTGAAAAATTAGTCATTATTAGGTGTCTTAAAACACCTATTTAAATGGTAGTCAAAGTTGCCAGCAGTTCCGCGGTGATGATCTCGTGACTCAAACGGATTATTAATATAAACTGGGTATTCCGTGTTTTCCAGGTGTGAAAATGAGTTATTCTTGGGTGTCTTGATGGTTTCACAGTTACCATTTAAGTTCCGTGGTGATAATCCCGTGACTGTTGGCATATTTCTTTGTTCACCAGTTGATAACTGACTGTTGGCATATTTTCATTGCACCAGTTGATAACTGGAGTGTGCATATTTCCAGTTGCACCAGTTGATGACTGAGCGTTGGCATATTTCGAGTTGACCCAGCTGACACCAATTCATTTGCATATTGAATATGGGGTGCGTGCAGATCTATGTTTTTTAAACAATTTATCTGAATTTACAGCATATTTCTTAATTACTGATTATTTAGTTATATGCAATTCATTTCGAAAATACTACAAATATAAATTACCAGTTATTAGGACATTTCGCTACTTCGTATAAATTACATTTAGTTAAACATGAATAAGGGAAACATTAACTGTGAACTAAAATAATTTCAATAAAGTACAAGTATACGAACAAAATTCGATTAATTCAATAATGTAAGTCTACTTGTTACCAATGCCCTTACATTGGAAATACAGACGTACCAGTATTGAAGTATTGTTGCTGTTCAACTGGTTGGAAGTTTTACCAAATGGTTCTAATGGCTCAGCTAGACCAGTTGAATTATAACTGGCCTGGATCAACTGGATCATTTAGCCCATTTCAATTTCCAGGGTTACCAGTTGGCATTAAATGGTTCATCAACTGGACCAGTTGCAACTAGCTTTCTCTTCTGGGATGTTTGCACCCACCCCCTCCCCCCCCCCCCCCCACCCAACCCCCTCTAATCCCAAACTGCTTCCGACGCGCCTTGACGTAATTATGGATGATCCAAGACACGATGTTCAGAAACGGGATGAGAACGTCATTATTTTGGTTCATTTATTGTGTAACATTTGCGTAATTATTGGGTTGAACGCGGGTTACAGTAACATACTTCCTCTTCGACGTAAATTTCACGTGAATGAAGAACATGATTCATCTCAAGTCAGCCTCGTAATATTCACGTGAATTTCACGCAGATATTTTGACTAAAACTATCACTAACGCTTCACGTGTTTCTGTGACGCGATAATTTCGTGTATGAAGATGTAATTTCATAACCAAACAAACACGGGAGTATTAGGTTTAAAAACCATGGTCTCCAAGGTAGGGATAATCACGTTATTATAATGGTGATATTGCAGTGACAATTGCGTGATTTAGTGTACGTGTGTTTTAAGTTACCTAGTGCAATAAACGTATTAACACATTTACGTAAATGTCCGGTGTTTGAAGAACGTAATGCTAGGAGTCCACTGGGCCAGCGCCAGTTGGTGCCAGTTCGCGCCAAAGATTATGTGATTGGCACGTAGTGGCTCGCTGTGGCGCCGAATTAATGTCCGCTCGGCATGTGTCGCCAAGTGGAATAAACTGGGTGCCATATGGCGTGCGCCAAATGCCACCCGGCTTGCTCCAAAATGTTGCGCCAGTTTGCGCCAGTTCGCGCCATTACACGGCCATTTGATTCCATAATTCACCCTGTTGGCGCCATTCGCGCCAATAGACGGCTACTTTGCGCCACTTGGTGATTAGTTTGTGCCAAAGGTCGCCAAATTGGTTTAAACTTGCCGCCGCTTGGCGCTACTTGCCGACTATATAAATACCGGCCATCGGCTACCTGGTTCAGACCCTCCTCAGCTGCTATATATAAACAACATCTCTACTAAATATTTACAATTTTGATAGGCGACAAGTGGCGCCGAATGGCGGGCAACCAGGTGGCATTTGGCGCGAAGTAGTCACCAATCGGGTGCCGTTTGGTTCGCGCCACTGCACATTTGGCGCGCCACTTGGCGCCAAGTGGCGCCATGTGGCGCGAAATCTCATTGGCGCAACTTGGCGCGCGCCATTACATTCCAGTGGATTCCAATAGACGGATTGTTTGCGACAAAGGGTGATATGTTCGCGCCATTTGGTACCACTTGGCGGACACTTGGCGCTGATTGCTCGATGCAAGTGGCGTGACGAAAATTTCAAACATTTTGAATTTTTCTTGCCGCCACATTCAAATTTGGTGCCGTTACGGGCCACCACGAGCCAGTTGGGAGGCAGTTTGAGCCACTACACGCCACTAGGCACCTTATTGGCGACACTTGGCGCCACAGTAAATTACATTGGCGCAAACTGGCACCAACTGGCGCTGGCCCAGTGGACTCCTAGCATAACTCTCCTCAAGTCGATACCTTGATATTGACGTGATTTTCACGTGATTTTGTTTATTGGGTTATTTAACTAGTTAGGACTCCTAAGGATGTTGTCCGTGATAATATTCCGTGTGCGATATCCCCGCTCAACGCGTACGGCGTTCAATAAGCGGCTCAAACTGGTGTAAAGTGTGAGAATGAAGAACACTTTAACAAGAGTCTTTTCAATCACAATTCCAGCCAAATACTAAAGTGTCCGATTTTCCTTGCATTAAGATCCCCATTCGGAAAATGCGATGTAACTTGCTTTAGTTCAGAAAGTATGAAAAGTTATCAAAAGTCGACTTCCTCTTTCGAAGAGATCTACATGAAGCAGCCTACGATGAAGTACTAACATACAACGTCAACAAGTCTAGTTGAACGCGATCAGGTCGAGGAAATGAAATATAAATTTTGAAAATACCTCGCTCGCATGGATAAACATTATGAATATAAGTATTCATGTCGGGTTTCGACGTTGCACTGCAAGGGTGGCGGAGAGTCTTTCACACTCGCGATACACCACCAAAAAAGAAATGGGACATTTATCAGAAGGGAAAAGTCCACTCAGAAAGAAGAAGGGACATGTGTCAAAGTAAAAGGGGCATGTATCAGAGATGTCAAAAGGGACACCTCTCCCATCCGAAAGAGGACACTTATAAGTAGGGTTAAGGGACATTTATTACAAAGGAAAAAGGCACTTTTGATACCTGAAATGCTACTCATAACATATGTAAAGGGGCACTTATTAAACAGGAAAATGTACTAATAATAAGGGTAAAGGGCGTTTATTACAAAGGAAAGAGACACTTGTCAACGTAAAATTGACACCTATCATATTTCAAAAGGGAATTTATGAGAGGGGGAGGAACCCTTGTCAAATTAAAAGAGGTGCCTATCACATGTGGATAGGGTTCTTACAATAAGTGAAAATGAGCACTTATGAGAAGGGAAAGGGCACTCCTCAAAGTTATTGAGAAAACATTGGAAATTGAATGTGTAATACATAAATATGATAATGCAAACAAGACCATTTTTGTTAATGCTAATCCTCCAGCACCAACTAACCAAGCACAATTTGAGAAAAATGCAAATAAGGCCTACTCGAAGACAATAATTTGTGACTTTTTGCCTATTATCAAGATATTTAAGTAAAACAAAAAAACACTAAACCCGAGGGATAATACAAAGATTGCAAGGCCCTCAATAATTAGGTAATAATATTAACACTATTGACGCTACCGGGTGTAAATTATAAACCTCACACATATGTTTTTATTCACTAATCGTTCAAAACTATATCACATGACAAGCATCTCGATTTATCATTGCGTCACTTGACCTAGGTCAATTGATAGAACGCCAATACCCTGTAATAGTACACCAAAACCCTGTGATAGTACGCAAATAACCCCTCGGCGACTTTTGCACACACAACATTTGGTTCAGGTTTCTATCTTTAAGGATAACTGCTTAACATGTAATATTGGAGACATCGTCATCGAGAACATGAGCGACGTGGACTTTGATAATCTTCTTTCATAATTCTATGCAGGATGGAGCTCGCCAAAAGGCTGGGGAGCTGTACTGTAAGAAAACGATGCAATCGATTCGTTATGGCCTGCAAAGGCATCTCCAAACTACTCCAAACTACACCCCCTGATGATATGATTTTAAGCTACTCACGAAAGAAAACGGTCGCCGCTATTTTTAATTTGATCAACTACAAGAGTAAGTTCAGGGGCGGCCGAACGACTTCCAAAGTGGGAGGGGGGGGGGGGGGGTAAAAAACGGGCACTTTCTGGAAAATAAGGGCACCTACAATGGGAAATCTCTAAGCGAAAATATACAATTGTTTAGACATTGATATATACCCCTACATTGTGATTACACTATTAGGGATGATTTCAATATTTGTTTCTCTTTATACATCATACAATAAATTGTTTAAGCATTGTACATAGCAGTTGGGAGGGACGTCCGAATATGCATTTGCGAGGGAGCGAAGCGAGCGAGGAAAATTTTTAAGATTTGTGAGGTCGCAGTGCGAAAATTACTTCTTATAAAGAGGAAAAGAAAAGAAAAATCCTGATGGGGTTATAAGCACAATTTAATAATGGAAGACTGAAATGACCTTTGATAATTAACATAATTATATCATTTATACATGCTAGTGAACGTAGCGACCGAGCTTTGGGGAAAATTGCTCCTTGATAGTCGGTTTTAATTTTTGGCACGTTTAATGATGAGAGGAAAAAGGGACACTTATCAAAAGGAATAATTAAGACACTCATTAAAAAAGAAAAGAAGCACATGTGAAAGTACAAAGGGTTATTATCAGAGGTGAAAATGATGCACTTCTTACAACTAGAAAAAGGTACTCACCAGAGATGAACAAAGGCACTAATGAAAATGAAAAATGGGCATTTGTTGACGGAAATGGGGCACCCATAAGATTAGGATAGGGGCAGTTGTAAGAGATGAAAAGGGGATAGGTCCCTTATTAGAAAGAAAAAAGGGCACGTATCGTTGTTAAAAGGGAAATTACCAGAGGTAAAAAGGGGCACTTATCGCACTTGAAAAGGGGCACTTATGAGAATAAAAAAGAGGCCCTAATAATAAAGGAAATATGCATTTTTTTCAAATAAAAGGAGCACCGATCCAATTTTAATAAGGGCATCTATCGGAGGTGTAAGGGCGCTCTTATAAGAAAGGGGAATTAACTTGTATTAACAAGAAAAATAGTCACCAGTCTAAATAAACGGGGCACTTATCGGAGATGAAAAGGGGGAATTATGAGAAAGGGAAGGGTAACTTATAACAAGGAAAAAGAGCGTGTATTAGAAAGGAAAAGGGACACGTGTCAAAATAAGAAGTTGTTAGAGGTAAAACGGGGCACTCATCCGAGATGAAAAGAGCAATTATCGGAGGTGAAAAAGGCACTTATCCCAAGTGAAAAGGAGTAACTTCTCGCACCTGTAAAGGTTCATTTACCATAGATGAACAGGGGCACTTATTATAATGTAAAGGACACTTTTGCAAATAGGAAAACAAATCAGCTGGGAGACTTTTCCAAGATCATATTTGAAAAAGCTGAATGTAGAAAGTAGAGAATCACTGCTTGCACGCTACGAGTGTCACATCCTTGGATCACGCTGGCTTCGTTACGAGACAAATCATAGCAGTTTCAGGTCATCAATCAGAAACTAGTGTCAAATGCTACAGTGAGGCCCAAAAAGAAGGTATGTCTGATGCAATTTCTTCAGCCCTCGGTGTCAGGCCACCTGTAGATCCACAGCCTGGGCATAGCGAAATTAGGTCTAGTCCTACTCCCAGGACCGGGTCTATGTCCAGCCCAGTACGTTTAGCACCGGCGGCTACTACTACTACTAGCATACCGTTCTATGAGTGATAGCTAGGTTGAACTTCTCCTCAACGGCATTGCCGAATCACCAGCAATGTTGCGAGACATCACAAATTCTCAGGTGACGGTCACATCAACAAAAACATCTAGATCTAATACAAATTGTTATTTTCATGGATGTATTTAGGACTGCAAAGATGTTACTGTTTTGCACAGCAAAGAATGTAAACGGGTAAATATCTTACTGTCTGTGAAGAGGAAAGATTGTTGATGTTGGATTTATTTTAGCGTTGGATTTTTTTAACTACAAAAGACTGTAAATATGTTAGTTACTGATTACTACTAGTGTGAAGAGCAAATACTCTTGCCTTGGACTTGATGTTGGATTTTTCTTATTCTGGCGAGTAAATCCGCTAGACCTACAGCTAGACCTATTCATGAGTCAATCTAAAGGATGAGGTATATAAAACAAATATGGACTGCTCTGTAATCTGATGGTGGTGGAAATTATCACTCCCTCGGTGGTGTTCATACCGGCCCTACTATCACCCCCTCGGCTTCGCTTCGCCTCGGGGGCTTATAGCGAAAGGGTGGGCAACGTCGCGTCGCGTTTACTTGGACGCGACCATTCGTTCAAAATCCCCCCCCCCCCGGTTGTGCCGAATAGGTTCGTTGGGAGTGTAGCCGCGCGTCGCGTTGACTGGAACGCTACCATTCGCTTAACCCCCCCCGGTTTTACCGAAAGGGTGCGTTGACTAGTGTTACACATCAGCCTGTTATAATAGAATTTAAGAAAAAGAAATTGAAGTCGTTTAAATTCAAATATTGAAACCAATCTAGAAACAGATTTTTAAAAAATGAAAAAAATCCGTAGTCTTGCAGATCAAGCGTTTATTAGAAATTAAATAAATAAATGACTGATGTGCAAGACTAGGTAAACACCTTTATTAGAGATCTTTAAATATCATAGTAAATTATTTGATTGTGTTTCTTGTTATTTATTGATTTAATTCTTTTAAACGCCTGATCTGCAAGACTACGTAAAAACTGGTTTCATTTAATTTTTAATCTGTTTCTATTTTGATTATTTTGATTCAAACGACTTAAATTTCTATTCCTTAAATTCTATTATAAACGGCTGATGTGGAAGACTTACAGCGACACCATTAATACTGTTGACGCTACCATGTGTAAACCTAACATTATTTTTTCATCATTATGTAAACGAATTATACAGATATCCATGCTGAACATATCATATTTCTCATCATTAATATGGCAAATCATACACTCCGAAAGACCAGCCAATTACAAACCTAGCCATGTAATGTATTTACATGTACGTTATCTTTACTTTGTGTATATTTCTATTATAATACCTACTTTGTGTAATAAACTATATAAAGTTGTAAATCAGTGGTGCAGTGTCAAGGAGGGGGGGGGGGACAGGGCTACAGCATTTCTCAGACCGTTCTGAGAGAGAGAGAGAGAGAGAGAGAGAGTGTGTGTGTGTTGATATATTCCTGGTTTTAAATGCAGTTTCCTTTCAGATCATTTAACCTGGTACTGATGAATTTATCTGCCATCCGATTTCCATGTGACGATACATGAACAAAAGGACAACAACGTCGTTTGTTGTCATAAAAATAGTCAAATAGCATTGTAGAAAAAGAAGATTAATAATCGTGATAATATATAATTCTCCCTATCTCTTTCTCTCTCTCTCTCTCTCTCTCTCTTTTAAATCTTCCAAACAGTGGAATCAACCGAATAGAATCTTCAGAACATACACAAAACATTGAACATAATAATAAAAACACAAATGTGATCATGTGCATGAGTTGATTCTTTCTTGTTAATGTTTATCCTATATTACCAACACACACTTGGCAGATGCTAATAAGCATATACTTGAAGAAAGTAAAAAAACAATAATGAAGCATTTTATATTTTCCAGACATTTCATAACAACATTTAAACTTTAAACCCAGGAGATAATGATAGGATTGCAGGAACCTCACGGAAGAAAAAAAAACGTTAACACTGTTGACGTTATCGAGTGTAAACCAATAATTTTTTTCATCATCATTATGTAACGAATGATACAAACTCCAAATTGAAAATATATCATTTTCATCATGTTTGTGATAAATCATGCACTTCAAAAGACCAGCCAATTACAAACGTGGGAAAGGGTAGCCATAAAAAGGTATTTGCATGACCTTCATCATCCTTGTTTCCATTTGTTTTATTGTAAGACCTACTTTCTTGAATCATAAACTATATTATATATATAAATGGGAGAATTATCATATATGTATTTAACGTTTGTTGTAAGTCAAAGGGAGAGGGGGCAAAAGGGCACGTTTATTTTTCCAATTCTATTGAGAGAGAGAGATAGAGAGAGAGAGAGAGAGAGAGAGGGGGGGTTGCTTGTTTGCCCAGGGTACAAATTCAATTTCCTTTCTTTTGAATTTATCTTACATGCGGTTGCCATGCGACAGTATGTAAAAATAGTACCACAATATCGTTTATTGTCATCCAAATATTTCAAATAGCATTGAAATGACGATGAATAGAAGAAAAATATATTGTGGGTAATCGTGAGAATCATCTTTCTCTCTCTCCGCTAAATCCTCCGAACAGTGGAATCTACAAAGTAGTATCAACCGTGAAACGAATCATTGTTAGTCCTAGCTGAAAGAGTAAATTGCCACATCATGGTTGTATTAAAGAGTAGCAATGGCGACAGACTGTTGCTAACATTCAGCAACCTTGCCTTTTCTCTAATGACCAGATAGATATATTTGCCAGTGGATGTGAAATATAGGGCGCACTATCTCTAATCAATTACACAAGAAGGTTATCGTGACCAAAATATTTTTTTTAATCAAGCAGCTAAACTTTACTTCTAATTTTTAACTGCAGTTATTGGTTACCTAAACAAAAATTGCTCCATATTCTGCCCCAATTAAGCAACATAATGCTTTCGCTTCATGAAATAGATGTAAATAGCGCTTCCTTCTTCATCCTATTTCCAAAGTTTTTTTTTAATTATATATCATTTTGTTTATTGTAAGACTGATTGTCTGGAAAAAGCTAGATAATTAGTGGCGTAGCTTCAGGGGGAGGGGTGGGGGCTAAAAGGGCAGGTCTTTTTCTCAGATTGTACAGCGAGAGAGAGAGAGAGACAGAGAGAGACAGAGAGACAGAGGCAGAGAGAGACAGACACAGAGAGACAGAGGCAGAGAGAGAGAGAGAGAGAGAGAGAGAGGGGGGGGGGCAGGTGTATGACCCGGGGTGTTAATTCAGTTATTGAGCCTGGTACCAGGGACATGATAGAGATCTGCCATGTGATTGCCTTGTAATGGTTCCATGTTGTAGGGCCGTATATTGTACTCAAAGTTAATCTTCGAAGTTCACCATGTTTTCCTAAAAAATGTAAGTTAAATGGTTGCATCGATTAGCCTCTTTAATTTCTTTAGACTGTGTGTCCCTATTCACCACCAAGTGTGTTCTTCTTAATTAGTGAGTGGGTGAGAGCGAGGGGGTGAAAGAATGTTACTGTTAGAGGGAAATTAAAATATCAATTGAGGGAGAGAGAAAGAGAGAGAGAGAGACAGAAGGACCGGGAGACAGAGAGAGAGAGAGAGAGAGAGAGAGAGAGAAATAGAATGACTGGATGGATTGCTGAAGGAGGGAGATATTGGCATTGTGTACCAGTTATTCAGTATGCTAAAACCGATATAAGTGTAAAAATATGTCATGTATCGAATAGTTATTAAAACGAATGTCAATATTAGGATATTATCACTACCTCACTACACTACACAAGGAATCAATTACGCGTCAACTATTATAAGAGTTATTCTTTTCAGGGGGCATTGCTGCTTTTTCAGTTCTTCCACACTAAGGCCATGTAAAAATGGTTTTCGGCTTCTCGCCCCCGCAAGCATTCTTTTGGCGCCCGCCTCCTTCTCTTTGTGGTTTCTTGTTACGTTATGATTTTATTTTAAGATGAAAAATTAATTCGGTGATACCTTAAATGTAGATCTAAAATAATTTTAAGAGGAAAGGCATAGATCTGATGATTTAGAAATAATAGTAACAATAATAACCTAGGCTTGTATAGTGTAATTCATCTTGAGAGAAAATAACAATGCGCTTTACAATAATAAAACAATAACATTACACATAACAACAAATTCATGAACTAAAGAAATATAAAAATAAGGCAGGGTTATGAAAAAGATAGTCTATTAATAGTGTTGTTGTTATGATTTTTTATTTGTTGTAACATTTTGAAGACTATCTATGAACTAATAAAGATAAATATTATAATATATTTTTATTTTATTTGTTATAGTTTAGACTTTATAGATATACTTAATATTGTATCTCCTTTAAATAAACTTTGGTTTTACTCTTTATTTTTGTTACCCAATAGTTTTCTATAGACCACTAAAAGGACAAGTTAACAGACAGTCATCGCTATTACTATTTGTATGAGCGGTCATTTATCAAAATATTAATTATATAAAAAAAGGAACACCCACGCCTCATTTTCGAAATCCGGACGAGAAACTAGGAATCGATTTTACATAGCCTATAATAAATAGACCAGATTCTGTTCGTTGTACATATTGTACCTTTGATCGAGTGCATGCAAGCGCGCTCACCCAACGAATTCACCTACCAGAACAGAAGGGGAAAAAAGGCTTTTATACGGTCGTAGTTGTTAATATAGCTAGTATTGCTACTATAGAGTTACTACACGTCAGTAGTAGTAGTCTATGAAAAATGGTACTTGTTAGAATGGAAAAGGGGCATTTGTCGAAAAAGGAGCACCTATAACATTTTAATGGGGGCATTCAACAGTGCTGAAAAGGGGCGTTTATGAAAAGGGGAAAGGTTTTTTTATAATAAAAGAAAAGGGCCACTTGTCAGAAGATAAAAAGGTTTTAATCAGAAATGAAAATGGGGCACGTGTCAAAATAAAAGGGGCTTATATCAGGTGTAAAGGGGTATATGTGGCTATTATTTAAAAGGGAAACTAATGGAAAATGGGCATTAATTATAAAGAAAAGGAGCATTCGTTGAAGAAAAAGAAGCACCTATTATATTTCAATAAGAGCATTTATCGGAGGAGAAAAGGGGCATTTATTGGAAGGGGAAAGGCTCTTATTTTAAAAAGAATAGGGGCACACATCACAAGGAATTCGACACTTATTGAAAAAGAGGCTACGTGTCAAAATAAAAGGGGCACTTATCAGAGGTAAAAATTGGCACCTATTAAAAGGGGAAGGGATACTTCTTACAAGGGAAAGGAGAACTTGAGAAAGTAAAAGTAGAACCTCTCAGAATTGTGTAGAGGCAATAATCAGGACAAAGTGTATGCATTTTGGTGTAATTGTAAGGGGTATCCCCTCCCCCTTACCCTCTCCCCTGGAGTAGCGCCTCGGAAGTAATATAACTCAGCGTCAACAAGTCTAGTTGAACCTGATCAAATTAAGGACAATTAAAGAAATTTAACAATGCCTCACTCGCATGGATGAACATTATAGAAATGTGTATTCTTGACGGGTATCAATGTTACACGATAGGGGCATCGGAGGCTTTCAAGGTTAGGGGTGCACTGACAAAAAGGACACTCATTGCAAAAAGAAAAGGGCACCTACAGATTGACTTGGTTTCGAATCCGAGACCTACCGGTTTCAAGGCCATTGCTCTGCCCCTCAGCCATATCGCCTCCTGTCTTTAGTCCCTTTACTTTCTTTAATTTGTTCTGAAATTTTCTCTTTTCTAATTTTGTTTCTTTTCATTTTTTGGAAAAGAGGGGGGGGGGGGGTCGCAAATGTTTTTCAGAACTAAAGGAGAGACAAAACTTCTTCATTATTTTCTTTACTGATCTTTTTAAAAAGCGTTTACAAATTGTGCAGTCTATTCAAGCACTCTGATCTTGAATGTATTGTGAAAGGTGACAAGAAGGAAACTTGTAACGCTGCATACATTTTTTAAAAGGGGTTTTCAGATTGTTCTCAAACTTGGCACGGGAATATTAAAAACACATCCTGTTCTTGTTTAGCCTAGCTATCAACGCAACTTACAACTTACTCTGTTTTACATCTATAGGATATAAAAATGAGAGTAGTAGGCAGGGTCATAAAGAAAATAAAACCTGTATTACAAATCCAAGATCAGACAAATATAGCCCACAGAACACCATAAAAGCACCAACTGTATGCAGCTTCAAATGTTTGGAATTATATAGAAGAAGATATATTGTTTCAGGAAGAGCTACAAACTGAAACTTGACCCTGCTAACAAAATTATCTTGAATGACCTCTAGCTTAAAATCTCACCATATGTTATTTTCGGGTTTATGTGGTACTTGGTCACATGTATTTTCGAAAACCTAATCGTAGCTTAATCTTTCTATAGCGATGAACATAGTAATAGGGCGCTCGACAACAATCCCTTTTCAGTGCCGTTGATTATAGGACAGTTTGGCCAACCCGGATTGAGTTTTGCTGAATATGATGAAAACTGTTTTGTTAGGCTAGCACCAAAACAAAAAGAATATACGCCATGTCGTGACCTACTAAAACCAAGTTGGCCAAATTCTGTGTATAGATGGATGTAATCCTTTCAAACATTGAGAAGCCCCCCTTTGTGCGTATCCGAATAATCGTTTTCTTCAACCCCGCCCCCATCTCAATTTATGTAATGTTCTAGATCCACTCGGCCTATATGAATAATGATTACATAATAGTACAGGAGCCAGGGGGGTCAACCTAGCTGGGAAGGAAACCAATTTTCATGTGCACAGATGTAAATATCGCATACCTTCACATAACAAATTGACCGTCTGGCATGTTGTAAGTGGTGGGTGTGGCCAGGGGGACGCCCCCAACCAAAAAAGTGGCCCTTTTGACGACAAAATAGTATTTTGTAAATAATATTTTAAGGAAACCTTGAACCACCATGAGTTTGGTGTCATATGAAAGAGAGTTAAATTATCTACATTTTGATATCAATTTCGAAGAATTTGGGATTAATTAACATAGCAAATTTAAGTAAAAATCATGATTTTTGTGATTTTTTTCGAAAAATTGAATTTTACCAAAAAACATTATTTTCCATATATCAAAATTGAAAAATTAATTTTTTTAATGACTTTCCAGGAATTTGCTTATGTACAACGACAATATCTTGTGCGAGGGAGAGGTTTATATATCATTTCTATAAAAAGTTATAGCAATCCAAAGTTATTGATTTGATTTCCACACAAACAACATTTTTGCCCACATGTGTATTAACTGTATGCATATACGTGCATTAGTGTATTAAGGACCTGTTTGGTGTGTTTACATCGAGTTTTAAAGATAACTTTGAACTAAAACCTCTAATCACCATGTATTTGGTGTCAAAAGATGGATAATTAAAATACCTTCATTCTGATATCAATTTCAATGAGTGATGTAATGTGTGAAATATAAATTTTGAGCCAAAAAGGTGCTTTATTGTAGATATTCCTCTGATTTTGGCCAGTATATCGGTATATTACCGTAATTGGACAAAAGTGATAAGACATTTAGTAGTGCAGAAAGTTCAAAGGATTTGGAGCACTGAGTGCAATTGATAAGGTTCTTCTTCTGTACTCTGGGATGTTTGAGGAAATGTGGACATTGGCAGTTGCCTCTCACCCCCCCCCCCCCCCACCCGGCACCCCGCCCCCTTCCAGCCGCTTGTCATAATCTTGCCCATGCCCAAGATAAGTTAGTGCATCGATCAACATGAATATAATATAATATTGCCATATTTGGTTAATGCCCTTGCCTCTCCCTCCCCCCCCCCCCCAACCCGCCCCAAAAAGGGGGGAGGAAGGGAAAGGGAAAGAGGAGAGCTAAAAGGGAACAAAAACAGGAAGAAGAAAAGAAAAGTGTGAAAAGAAGGGGGAACAGTTGTGATTAATCCCGCCAAAAACGTGTGGATCGAATTCCTCCCCCCCCCCATCAAACTTAAAACAGAGAGAAGAATGGGAAGGGAAAGGAAAAGAGTGGAGAAAGGGAAAGAAAAAAAAGAGAAGAAAGAAAGGTAGGGGGGATTAGTTGCGATTTTCCCCGCCAACGAGGTGTAGATCGGGGGGCCAGGGGGAGGGCCACTGGCGTACTGATGGGGGAGGGGGCTTAGGGAGACAGATCCTCCCAAGTATAATTCAAACGTGGTTTATTTCTAATTCGATACCGCTGATTTACGAAATTTGTACTCATTATGTAGTACATTATCATTTTGTATGCGTTTGTTGGAAAATGGCAAATTCCTAAAGAAAGAAAGAAAATATAATAACCTGCCTTTCTCACAAAATAATGAGGTGTCAAAATGTGCTCATCTGACCGTGAATAAATGCATAAAACCCCCAGAGCTTCCGGGGGCTCTGCCCCCTGGATTTAGCCTAGTGCCCTAAGGCGGGCACCTGGATGCTCATCTGACGGTAATTCAATGCTTAAAACCCCTGAGCTTCTGGGGTCTCCGCCCCCTGGACCTCACGCCAATTAGTGTCCTGCCAGTGTCACAAATAAAGTATCAAAATTTGCTCATCTGACGGTAATTTAATGTATAAAACCCCTGAACTTCTGTGGGTTCCGCCCCTTGGACCCCACACTCATTTGTGTCCTGCCAGTGTCACAAATAAGGTATCAAAATATGCTCATCTGACCGTGATTTATTGCCCAAAACCCCTAAGCTTCCGGGGGCTCCGCCCCTGGAACCCCACACCAATTCGTGACCTGCCAGTGTCACAAATAAGGTATCAAAATATGCTCATCTGACCTTAATATATTTCCCAAAACCCCTAAGCTTCTGGGGGCTCCACCCCTTGACCCCCGCCGCAACGTTCAGCGGGGTCTGCATGTAAGAGTGGGATGATGGGGATTTGTTTTTGGTCTACCCCTCCCCCCTCCCCAAAACGTTTTTGCCACTGCCGGTGTCACCATTACGTACCAATATTTGGCTCGCATCATTTCAAATTTGGCCCCCCCCCCCCCTAAGAAATCTTGGATCCGCGCCTAGGGTATATAGCTCTTATTTTTTTAAATATTATTCATATCAGGAAGGAGTGCTGGAAAGGGACGTTTAAAGTACAATTTGCCTTTCACATTAGTCTAGCAAGGTTTCTCTCAACAATCTATATCTATATGGCAGTTACTTCCCACCATTTAAATCGTCTGGCAATGGCCATTTGTGTATCGTTGACCTGCGGCGAATCTTTTCATATACATGTAGGTTCCATTAGGGTTTCCTTTAAAGCTGATCTAGCTCGATATTGAGGTTGGGGTATTTTAGGGACATCTGACAGACACCCCCACCAGGCGCGCCGGAAGCAGTTTGGGATTGGGGGGAGGGGGCAAACATTCCAGGGGCTCACCTTTCAGGGGCAGTGGTGTAATGAGCAAAAACGTTCTTGGGGGGCAGAAGAAAAATCTGCACCACCACCACTCTTACACGTTACATGCCGGCCCCGCTGAACGTTTTTCAAAGTAGAGTATTAACGATCAGGTAGAGCGGAACGAGTGCAGCGTAAATTGAAGTAGGGTCCAGGGGGCTGTGTCCCATGAAGCTCAGCGTTTAAGGCATTTAATTATGGTCAGATGAGCATCCAGGGACCCGTCTTAGGGCCCTTGGTGAGGTCCAGGGTGCGGAGCCCACGAATGCTCAGGGGTTTTAGGTATTTAATTACGGTCAGAAGAGCATATTTTGATACCTCATTTGTGACACTGGCAGGTCACTCATTCTTTCTTTCTCTCTTTCTTTCTTTTTCTCTTTAACATACTTTTTTTTTAAAGTGAGGGGGGTGCTCGAGCCCTACCGTTCTGCAGGCCCTGACATGAAGGCTTCTAAAAAAGCATATTTTTTTGCCTAACTGTAAATTTGGGAGACTTGTCATTTTCCAACAAAAGTATAATTTACCCCCCAAAATGAGAAAAATTCACAGAAAATCATGTCATTTCAGCAACATGTTAAAAAAGACCATATGATTTATGCAACGGGCATGATAGAACTCTAATGTACACGGTGGTGTGCTATCAAAATTATAAGCTTGTACCTTATGACATTTTCCAATCATCAAATTGTGAGATCCTTAGAAGTTCAAGGAGTTAGTAACGATTTTAAATTATTCATGGCTAAGCAGAAAAGATTTCAAATTGAAGTTGTCGAACCTTCTATTTGAAACACACAAAAACTTAAACTGAGATTCAATCGAATCAAGTAGTTTCATAATGTTCCTTCAATTTTTGTACCGAATTACTTGTAATCGAGAGAAAAAATAACTTTGCATACCTAGCCGAAACTATTTTATGAGAAAAGTTTATGTCATTCTAATCTAATCACAATAGATTGGTTGCTTACAAGCATACACATGTTTTCTTAGTAGTCAGGCAAAATAAACCATTAAACCAAATATGGCAATAGTTGATCGATGCACTAACTTGGCTGGGGCATGGGCAAGATTATGACAAGCGGCTGGAAAGGGCGGGGTGGGGATGGGGGAGGGGAGAGGCAACTGCCAATGTCCACATTTCCTCAAACAACAGAAGAAGAACTTATCAATTGCAATTTGATGTTGGAGAATTTGCCATTTTCCAACAAACGCATAAAAAATGATAATGTACTACATATTGAGTACAAATTTCGGATTTTTTTCTTTATTTCAGCAACATTTGTAAATCAGCGGTATCGAATTAGAAATAAACCACGTTTGAATTATACTTGGGAGGATCTGTCTCCCCCAAGCCCCCTCCCCCATCAGTACGCCAGTGTGGCCCTCCCCCTGGCCCCCCGATCTACACCTTGTTGGCGGGGAAAATCGCAACTGATCCCCCCTACCTTTCTTTTTTCTCTTTGTTTTCTTTCCCTTTCTCCACTCTTTTCCTTTCCCTTCCCATTCTTCTCTCTGTTTTAAGTTTGATGGGGGGGGGGGGGATTTCGATCCACACGTTTTTGGCGGGATTAATCACAACTGTTCCCCCTTCTTTTCACCCTTTTCTTTTCTTCTTCCTGTTTTTGTTCCCTTTTAGCTCTCCTCTTTTCCTTTCCATTCCTCCCCCCTTTTGGGGGCGGGTTGGGGGGGGGGGAGGGAGAGGCAAGGGCATTAACCAAATATGGCAATATTATATTATATTCATGTTGATCGATGCACTAACTTATCTTGGGCATGGGCAAGATTATGACAAGCGGCTGGAAGGGGGCGGGGTGCCGGGTGGGGGGGGGGGGGAGAGGCAACTGCCAATGTCCACATTTCCTCAAACATCCCAGAGTACAGAAGAAGAACCTTATCAATTGCACTCAGTGCTCCAAATCCTTTGAACTTTCTGCACTACTAAATGTCTTATCACTTTTGTCCAGTTAATATACCGATATACTGGCCAAAATCAGAGGAATATCTACAATAGAGCACCTTTTTGGCTCAAAATTTATATTTCACACATTACATCACTCATTGAAATTGATATCAGAATGAAGGTATTTTAATTATCCATCTTTTGACACCAAATACATGGTGATTAGAGGTTTTAGTTCAAAGTTATTTTTAAAACTCGATGTAAACACACCAAACAGGTCCTTAATACACTAATGCACGTATATGCATACAGTTAATACACATGTGGGCAAAAATGTTGTTTTTGTGGAAATCAAATCAATAACTTTGGATTGCTATAACTTTTTATAGAAATGATATATAAACCTCTCCCTCGCACAGGATATTGTCGTTGTACATAAGCAAAATTCCTGGAAAGTTCTTAAAAAAATTAATTTTCCAATTTTGATATATGGAAAATAATGTTTTTTGGTAAAATTCAATTTTTCGAAAAAACTCACAAAAATCATGTTTTTTACTTAAATTTGCAATGTTAATTAATCCCAAATTCTTCGAAATTGATATCAAAATGTAGATAATTTAACTCTCTTTCATATGACACCTAACTCATGGTGGTTCAAGGTTTCCTTAAAATATTATTTACAAAATACTATTTTGTCGTCAAAAGGGCCACTTTTTTGGTTGGGGGCGTCCCCCCTGGCCACACCCACCACTTACAACATGCCAGACGGTCAATTTGTTATGTGAAGGTATGCGATATTTACATCTGTGGACATGAAAATTGGTTTCCTTCCCAGCTAGGTTGACCCCCCCTGGCTCCCGGTCTATAACTGTCATGACCTCATATCAGTTGTCATCTCTTCGCGCTAATAACATTTTTCTACCCATGCGCAGATAGTATCTACGGACCCCCCCCCCCCCCCCTCACACTCCGAATGGTCGTTCGTATTGTGCTGCAAAAAGGTTTTAATCTAGGCCGTTACAAGTAGTGGATTATTGATGTAGACAAATGCTCATGTACATGTTACGGGTAATATTATGTATCTTATAACCAACGAAAAACATCAGTCAGTCACTCAATAGTGTCTGAAGGTGAAGTCTAGAAGGTAAACGAGTTTCCTTGCATACTTTGACTATTAGGACACTGCTAATGTTTGAATTTCACAGATAGGACGAACATAACATATTCATAATTCCAGCAAAGTTCTACATGATTTGATGTTAGCTTCTAAAGGGGCATCTTTCAAAATTGTATTGAACGGGGAACTTAATTAAAGTCTCAGAACATGCATAAAGTTTGACCACGATATTATGAGAAGTCAAATTCATCTAGGTCGAATGTTTTACTCTTTTCTCTTTTGTTTTAGTTACTATATTACTATATTACTATTACTATATATATTTTTTTTTTTTTTTTGGGGGGGGGGGGTAATTTTGTTCTTGAGTGTCATTATTTAAACCCAAAAAACGATACACACTAGTTATGTGAACTTTTTTTTCTCTCTCTTTGCCTCTTAGAGGTGTTTATTCAATATTCAAACAATAACATAATTTTGCTTACAATTTAGCAAATCAATGGAACATCAATAATACACAAATTATTTATTCAAATATAACTGAGCAAATTCGAAAGAAATATCATATTTTGTACTTTGAAATGTTCGTTAATTTTTATTCTGTTATTCATTTCTCTCTTAAATAAATAAATCAAATTAAAATCTCTATCATCACACCCATACTTATTAGGAAAAATAATCATTTTATAAATAGACCAAAAATCAATCGTCATTATCAAATCGACTTCGGTTTGCGAATTCATTTTGAGTAATAAAACAATATCTATCTCTATTTTAAGATTGCAAGCATGTAAAACTAAGTCCTTTAAAATTAGTTATGTTAACTTAATCAGCCTGAATTTTCTCCTTAATTAGTCTTCAACTTAAAAATGGAAGAATATCGCAAATTTAATGCTGCGCGTTTTCAGTGGATGTGCCCTCTGCTTGCAGCTGTAGACGCCCTTCAGCTAAAGAAGAACTTTTTAAGTCACTTACTTGTTTGTTAGGGTATAGAAACTAAATGGCAAGTGCTATTGAGACAATTAATAATAACTGTATATGCAGGCCTACCGTTTCGTTTTGAATGATATAGAGTGCAGATGTATTGAAGATAATTTGTTTCTTTTTCGATAATACATACTTTCAAACAACCTGAATAGTAACAATAACACCACCAAACAAACACATTATAGAACTTGACATATATGAGTATATCTATGTATATGACCATAATAAACACGCTGTTGTTATTGTTTTAAGTTGCAATGCTTTGATTTCCTCACATTCATTAAAACACCGCCTCCCAAAACCACATGCACAAACCCACACTTACGTTCAGACACAACAACATCAACTAACAGTAATACAAAGCCCTCTAAATTGAGGTGAACAGGAGCACTTCTAATACTAACAAAATATATCATTTTAAAAACAGTATAAACTACTCACTTTGTTTGTATACTCAATCAGTAGGCCTTTAAGTGCAGGTCAGTGACGTCCTGTGCTGCCTTTAGTTTAAGTACAAGATTGGTTGTTTTGATGTGAAGATACTTGAGTCATACATGAACTGGTTAGGACTTCTAAGGATGTTGTCCGTGATAATATTCCGTGTACTAAATCCCCGCTCAACGCGTACGACGTTCTAAAAATGGTTTAAACAGGTGTAACGTGTGAGAACGAAGAAAACTTAAACAAGAGTCTTTTGAATCACAATTCCAGCCAAATGTTGAAGTGTCCGATTAGTAAGTATGAAAGTTATCAAAAGTCGACTCCCTGTTTCGGAGAGACCGACATACAGCAGCTAACGAGGAAGTACTAACAGGCAGCGTCAACAAGTCTAATGAACGAGATCAGATCGAGGAAAATAAATCTTGACAATACCTCGCTTGCATGAATAATCATTATAAAGATATATTCGTGTCGGGTTTCTACGTTGCACGGCAGGGGTGGTTGGGAGTCTTTCGAATTCGGGGTGCACCAACAAAAAAAGATCACTTTCTTCACTAATAAGATGGAACCAAACAATGGTAACCTCAACATATCTCAATGTAGTTTAAAGGGTAAATATTAAGTGTAAACAATACACACTTCTTAAATTAGAATAGAGAAAGGAAATTATTTTGAAAGCGTTGAAAACGAGCACGAATGTATTCTAAAAAAGGGCATAGTTCGCACTTTAAGGGCGTTGTGCCTTTTGCCTCCTCGGCTATCTTATTGGTAATGGAAATATAGCACATTTTAATGCGCAAAGCTGCTCCAATTCTTTCAAACTAGTAACGGCTCTTTTTATATGACCGCAAAAGCACTGGTTTAGTAGGCGACAATGGTAAATATTGAGAAAATACACTTGTAAACGGAAGTTATATAGAAAGGAAAAGGGTGACTTATCAAAAGTAGCTAGATAAACTGTTTTACATTGATGAAAGGAACACTAAATTGTCCACTCAAAAAAGAAGAGAGGCACGTGTCAAAGTAAAGGGAACAATCATCACAGAGGTGAACATGGACACTTCTGGCACCCGAAATGGGGCACTAATAAGTAAGGGTGAAGGACATTTATTACTAAAAAGAAGGGAAATTTTCATATCTATAAGGGGCACTCATTAAATATGTAATGTGCACTTAATGCACGGGGAAAGATGCAGTAATACAAAAGGAAATGGGCATTTAATAAAACTCAAAACGCTAAGCCCAAGGGAAAATAAAAGGATTGCAGGGCCCTCAATAATTAGATAATAATATTACACTACAGACGCTACCGGTTGTAAACTATTTCATCACCATTTTGTACACGAATGATAACAAACATTCTATCTTGTAAATATCACGTTTTCATGCTCACTATGGTAAATCATTTACTTTAAAAGACTAGCAAATTATAACCTAGACAAAGGTAACAATAATTTGTTAATAATAATAATAATTTAAAAAAAATATTCCGCTTTCATATAGCGCTTGATTCATAATGTATCTTAGCACTTTACATAATAATAATATTCCACCTTTATAGCGCTTAATACAAATGTCTCTAAGCGATTTACAGATATACTACTACCCCGGTGATTGGATTCAATACAGATTTATCATCAAAAACATTACAAACATTAACTTCATTATCCTTGTTTCCAGTTTTTAAATTTATCGTAATATGTACTGTCTTAGATAAAGTTGTTAAGCAGTTAAAGATGTGTTGGCGTGGGGATTCGCGCACTTTTCAAATCGTATTGCAAGAGACAGGTGTCATGAAATGATTTTTTTTTCCAGGCGAGAAGGGAAATGTACTACTCAAAGGTCAGACTGGCCAAGCGACCAGGACCAGGAGGGACTCACGAGATGGAAGCTGCCCTGTTCTAAAGTTATGTTCTATTAAATTGTTTATGTGCTGTTGATTTTTGACGCCACGATTTGTAGGCTGAAAATTAAACCTTCATTATACCTTATACAATTGTTTTCTGTTGTGGTTTTTTTTATAAAGTAGCAGTGTAAATAATTTTTAAAAAGTCACTCACGTGACAACAGGGAAGTATGGCCCGGGATTAAATGTACTCTTCTGTCATACTATTGAAATCTAGTAGGGATAAATGTGTACTGACTTGACCTTAGGAGAACTTTGCATTTGTAGATATTATTGTCTTGTCTCTATTGTGTGGCTTGAAGTCTAGCCTTTTATTCCATTCTAACTTGTTTCTTTTGTGACACCTGTTCCATTACTAGAGTGCCACACATACTTATTCTGGCAAGCACATTCCACAACCTATGAGCTGGGATGTGCAATCACCTAATGTACTGACCACTGGTATAGCTTATACAGGCATAATATTACACTTGCTTGTCACATCTCTTTTCATCACTTCTCCTGAGCTGTTCATATAGAGCACATGTATTCTAGAGAGTCTTGAGTCGATCTACAGCAAAGCTAATTCAGCTTCATCTTAATTATTGTCCTATTTCTTCGCTTGTTTCTTTACTCGGTTCTGAGGCCTTATTACTTTATAGAGATTATAAGTTTCTTCTTCCTTACTTAATTTGCAAGGAAGCGTCATTACTTTGCACATGGTCTTACAAATTATTTCTACGGGTGCTGTGCAATATTTGAACTACTACTTGTGATATAATATATGTTCCAAGCAGTGGCGTACGCAGGATTTTTTCAAAGGGGGGGGGGGGGGGGGGGTTATAAAATCGGACCAAAAATTTCGCAACGACTCAGCCAGCCGATGAATAAGCGGGTGGGGGGGGGGGGGGGGGGGGGTAAGAGGACACTTTTTTGGGGGGGTCTAAAAACAAATCGCAACGACTCAGCCAGCCTCTGAATAAGCGGGGTGGGGGGGGGGGGGGGAGGGGTAAAAGGGACACTTTTTTATTATTTGTTGGTCTTAACATTTGAAAAATTGACATTTTCTTCCTTTGGGGGGGGGGGGGTACGGTCACCTTTTTTAGGTCAGTCATTGGCATAATTTTTTTTTTTTTTTTAAATTAACAAAAAAAAAGGGGGGGGGGGTTCCACAAAAACATACACATACAAAAAACTCAGGGGGGGATAACCCCAAACCCCCTCCCCCCTCCCCCCCCCCCCCCCCCCCCCCCCCCTCTGCGTACGCGCCTGGTTCCAAAGATCGGTGCTCAACAGGTGTTTTCTACGAGACAAGGTAGGAAATAAATCATTATATTTCTGTTATTAAGGTGATTAAATTCCCTAAAAATGTATGTGCCCTGTGGCGGTAAAAAAGTACAACTCTGTCGTATTGTCATTACATACTGAAATATCTTTGTAGAAGAGGAAGAGGAATCATGACAATAATTACTTCTTCCCCCCTCTCTCTCTCTCTCTCTCTAGAAATCAATTGCAATACGAATTATTGTGAGTCCTAACTCAAATGATTAATTGTCACATCGTTGTATCAAAGAGCAGCAATGGCGATCGTTGCTAAAATTCAACAACAAATCTTGCTAGAATGGCTTTTCCCTTAGGATTACCAGGTGATATATAACTAGATAAAACGATACTAGACCAAAACGATATCGTCTTCCAAACATACATGAC
This sequence comes from Strongylocentrotus droebachiensis, assembly GCA_035222895.1. Taxonomy (NCBI): domain Eukaryota; kingdom Metazoa; phylum Echinodermata; class Echinoidea; order Camarodonta; family Strongylocentrotidae; genus Strongylocentrotus; species Strongylocentrotus droebachiensis. The sequence continues at coordinate 104,385 of JAVYIG010002024.1, read as the reverse complement.
ATATTGAAAATATAATGAATACGAAATAAATGTGATCATGTACACAAGGTAATATTTTCGTTTGTGTTAATCCTCTAGTTCCAACTAACTAAGCAAAACTCAGGGCAGATGCTAATAAGTTATACTTTTAAGCAGTTATTTTATGACATATTGCCTATTGTCCAGATATGTAATAAAACAACAAAAGGCTAAACACAGATGGTAACATTCGTACTATACGTGTAGGGCCCTCACAGCGACACCAATAATACTTTGAACGCTAACGTGTGTAAAAGACCAGCCAATTACAAACCTAGCTTTAAAAAAGTATTTACATGACTACGTTATCCTGACTTGGTGTTCATTTCTGTTACAATACCTACTATTTTTAATAAACTATATGAAGTTGTAAATCTGTGGTGCAGTGTTAAAGAGGGGGGCAACATGGCTCGTGCATTGCTCAGATCGTACCTAGAGAGAGAGAGAGAGAGAAAAAGGGTGTGGGTATACTTTGGGGGTTAACTGCAGTTTCCTTTCAAATTATTCAACCTGGTACTGATGAATGTATCTGTCATGTGATTTCCATGTGACGATACATAATAAAAGGACCACGATGTCGTTTATGGTTATACAAATAGTCAAATAGCGTTGCAGAAAAAGAAGATTAATAAACGTGATAATATTCACTTCTTCTCTCTCTCTCTCTCTCTCTCCCTCCCTCTCTTCTACATTTTCCCAACAGTTGAATAAACCGAGTAATATCTTCAGAACATACATAAAACATTACATATATAATAAATAACACAAATGTGATCAAGTACACAAGTTGATTCTTTCTTGTTTATGTTAATCCTGTATTACCAACAAACACTTGGCAGATGCTGATAAGGGTATAATGAAGAAAACATGAAACATTTTATAGTTTCAAGACATTAATCTAAACTCTAAACCCGGGAGATCAATGATATGATTGCAGGGACATCACGGAGAAAAACAACGTTAACACTGTTGACTTTATCGAGTATAAACCAATCATTTTTGTCATCATCATTATGTAAACGAATGATACAAACTCCACATTGAGAATATATCATGTTCATCATGACTGTGATAAATCATGAACTTCAAAAGACCAGCCAAGTACAAACGTGGGAAAGGGTAGCCATAAAAGGTATTTGCATGACCTTCATCATCCTTGTTTCCATTTGTTTTATTGTAAGACCTACTTTCTGGAATCATAAACTATATATAAATAAATGCGAGAATTCTCATATATATATAAAGTTTGTTGTAAGTAAAAGGAAGGGGGCAAAAGGGCACGTTTATTTTTCCAATTCTATTGAGAGAGAGAGATAGAGAGAGAGAGAGAGAGAGGGAGATGGCTGGTTTGCCTAGGGTTCAAATTCAATTTCCTTTCTTTTGAATTTATCTTACATGCGATTGCCATGCGACAGTATGTAAAAATAGTACCACAATATCGTTTATTGTCATCCAAATATTTCAAATAGCATTGAAATGACGATGAATACAAGAAAAATACATTGTGGGTAATCGTGAGAATATTCTCTTCTCTCTCTCCGCTAAATCCCCCGAACAGTGGAATCAACAAAAAAGAATCAACCGTGAAACGAATCATTGTGAGTCCAAGCTGAAAGAGTAAATTACCACATCATGGTTTTATTAAACAGTAGCAATTGCGACCGATTGTTGCTTACATTCCGCAACCTTGCCTTTTCTCTAATGACCAGTTAGATATCTTTGCCAGTGGTGTGAATCATAGGGCGCACTATCTTTAAACAATTAAACTTGAAGGTTATCGTGACCACAATCCTTTTTTTAAAATAAATTAGCTAAACTTTACTTCTATTTTTAACTGAAGTTATGGTTACCAAAATCAAAATTGCTCCATATTCTGCCCTTAAAAAGCAACATATGCTTTTGCTTCATTAGATAGATATAAATAGCGTTTCTTTCTTCATCCTTGTTTCCAGGTTTTGGGGGGTGATATATCATTTCTTTTATTGTAAGACTGATTGTCTAGTGACGTAGCTTCAGGGGGAGGGGTGGGGGTCAAGAGGGCACGTCTTTTTCTCCGATCGTAATGCGAGAGACAGAGAGAGAAAGAGAGAGAGAGAGAGAGGGGGGGGGGGGGGTGTTTGACCCGGGGTTTCAATTAAATTAAATGGTTCCATATCGTAGGGCTGTATATTGTACTCAAAGGTAACCTTTGCAGTTCACTTTGTTTTCCTAAAAATTGTAAGTTCAATGGTTGCTTTGATTAGCCTCTTTTCATTTCTATAGACTAGGTGTTCCTATTCACCACCAAGTGTGTTCTTCTTAATTAGTGAGTGGGTGAGAGCGAGGGGGAGAAAGATTGTTGATATCAAGTGCGTGTGTGTGTGTGTGTGTGAGAGAAGGAGAGAGAGAAAGAGAGAGAGAGAGAGAGGCAGACAGACAGACATACATAGCGAAAGAGAATGTCTGGATGGATGGCTGAAGGAGGGAGAAAGAGAGAGATTGTCACTGCGTACCAGTTATTCTGTATGCCAAAACCGAAAGAAATTTAAAAATATGTCATGTATCGAATAGTTATGAAAACGAGTGTCAATGTAAAGATATTATCACTACCTCACTAAACTTCACAAGGAATCAATTACGCGTGAACCACTTGAAGAGCAACTCTTTTTCAGGGGGCGTTGCTGGTTTTCTATTCTTCCAAACTAAGGCCATGTAAAACTGAACCCTGGATGTTCGCCCCCGCAAGCATTCTTCAGGCGCCCTCCTCCTTCTCTTTGTGTTTTCTTGTTACGTTATGATTTTATTTTAAGATGAAAAATTAATTCGGTGACACCTTAGATGTAGATCTAAAATAAGTATAAGAAAAAAGGCATCATACTGATGATTTAGAAATCATAATAATAATAGCTTAGGCTTGTAAGAGGCATTTCCTCTTGAGAAAAATTGCAATGTGCTTTACAATAATAAACCAATACAATTGCACATAACTACTAATTCATGAACTAAAGACATATCAAACTATGGACAAGACTATGACAAAGAGTCTATTGTGGTGTTGTTATTATGGTTTGTTTACTGTTTTGTAATAATTTGAAGACTATCTTTGAACTACTTAAATAGATATATTATAATACAAACTAATTGTTATGTTTTGTTTTAGTTTAGACTCTATAGATCTACTTTAAATATAAATTTTCTTTTAAATAAACTTTGATTTTACTCTTTATCATTCTTACCCCAAAGAGTTTACTGTAGACCATTAAAAACACAAGTTAACAGGGAGCCATGGCTATAAGTATTTGTATGAGCGGCCATCTTATCAGAATATCAATGATATAAAGAAGAAACATCCACTCCTCATTTTCGAACACCGGACGAGAAACTAGGAATCGATTTTGCTTAGCCTATAATACATAGACCAGATTATATTCGTTGTAAATATTATACCTTTGATCAAGTGCATGCAAGCGCGCTCACCCTGAAGAATTGACCTACCTAAAAGGAAGCGGGAAAAAAGAGTTTATACGGTCGTAGTTGTTAATATAGGTAGTATAACTACTATAATGCTATTACACGTCAATAAGTAGTATTCTATGATTTCTTAGATGAAAAGGGGCATTTGTCGAAAATAGGAGCACTTATCAGTTTTTCACAGGGGAAGTTAACAGTGCTAAAAGGTGGCATTTATGAAAAGGGAAAAGGATTCTTATAATAAAAGAAAAGGGCCACTTGTCTGAAGATAAAAAGGTTTTCATAATAAGACTGAAGTGAAAATGGGGCACGTGTCAAATTTAAAAGGGCTTTAGGTGTAAAGGGTTATTTGTGAGAAAGGTATGGGGCTATTATTTAAAAAAAAAGGAAAATAATGGAAAAGGGGCACTAATTATAAACAAAAGGGGGCATTCGTTGAAGAAAAAGGAGCAGTCGAGTAGATGCATCACCGGACTGTCGATCACAAGGTCCACGGTTCGAGTCCGACCGTGGCACTTATCAGAGGAAACATTTGGCACTTATTAACATGGAAAGGGGTAGTTCTTTTAAGGAAAAGGGGCACTTGGGAAAGTAAAATGGGAACCTCTCATAATTGTTTAGAGGAAATTATCAGGAAAATGTGTATGCACTTTGGGTGGAATTGTTGGGGGTAACCCCCCCCCCCCCTACCCCTCCCTTGAGAACCGCCTCTGAAGTAATTGCACGAAGCGTAAGCACGTCTATAGTTGAACAAGATCAAGTTGAGGACCATAAAAGAAATTTAACAATGCCTCACCCGCATGGATGAACGTTATTGAAATATTCTTATCTTGACTGGACGGTATCAATGTTGCGCGTATCAAAATATAAGGGGCACTTATAAGAGGTAAAAATTGGCACTTATTAAACTAAAAAAGGGTTAGTTCTTATAAGGAAAAGGGGCACTTGGGAAAGTAAAAGGGGAACCTCTCAGAATTGTTTAGAGGAAATTATCAGGGAAAAGTGTATGTCCTTTGGGTGTAATTGTTGGGGGTAACCCCCCCCCCCCTACCCCTCCCTTGAGAACCGCCTCTGAAGTAATTGCACGAAGCGTAAGCACGTCTATAGTTGAACAAGATCAAGTTGAGGACCATAAAAGAAATTTAACAATGCTTCACCCACACTGATGAACTTTATTGAAATATTCTTATCTTGACTGGACGGTATCAATGTTGCGCGTATCAAAATATAAGGGGCACTTATAAGAGGTAAAAATTGGCACTTATTAAACTAAAAAAGGGTTAGTTCTTATAAGGAAAAGGGGCACTTGGGAAAGTAAAAGGGGAACCTCTCAGAATTGTTTAGAGGAAATTATCAGGGAAAAGTGTATGTCGTTTGGGGGTAATTGTGTAGCTTTCCCATCCCACCCCCTCTTCCCTGGAGTACCGCCTCTGAAGTAAAAACACACAGCGTCAGCAAGTCTAGTTGAACGGGATCAAGTTGAGGACATTAAAAGAAATTTAACAATGCCTCGCTTGCATGGATGAACGTTATAGAAATGTTCTTATCTTGTTTGGACGGTGTCAATGTTGCACGACAGGGACAGCGAAGTCTTTCAAAGTTAGGGGTGCAGCGACATAAAGAGCACTTGTTTGCAAAAGAAGGGTGCACCTACAAAGGGTAACCTCAAAGAGGAGAGAAAACAAGCTTTAGTGTTTTGTTTATACCCTGCATTGTATCAGGAATGATCTTCAACATGTTTTTCTCTACTGCTTCAGCATTATATACTTTGCAGATGTGTGTGATTGTTTGAAGATTCATTAAGCAAAATTTTAGTTGAAATCTTTCAATGACATTTATAGTCCTTATTGACTTTTAAGCAAATTTTCATAATTACAAAAAAATTATTAACGCGAAAGGCCTATCATTAACGCAAACGAATGTAGCAAAGATATGTTGTCAGATATCTTATGGCCATAATACATCTGATGGTTTTCACTCCTTCCTAGTAATTAAACACCAATTCGTATTAATTATCTAATTGAAGTCTCTATACAAGTTGATAAGGCAGGCTCCTGATTTGTGTACCCTTATTTTATTCTCATAAAAACACTAATAACAACACTGTAACAAAATGATAGGCATATGGTTTACATCAACAGTTCTTTTTCCGGGTTCAATATCTGAAGTATTGGCAAAACAAACTAACCTAGGGTTGCAATAAGAATGAAGAACCAAAGAAACATAAGCCATCAACAACGGTTATACCATACAGTCATGGTATTAAATATGAAAGGAAATTAAATTCCTCAAAATAGTTTTGAAACTCAAATGTGATCGATTATATCTCTGTAATCATTCCATAATCATCGCTTTGTTTATTCCTCTTTGAAATGAATTCCCATTTGTTATGGTTTTCAGTCATGGAACGAGCAGTATATCACAATTAAGGGCAAGTTCAAAAGTGAAAGGTTGCAAGCTATACTGCTCCTGTCAGGCTGTGCATTCTTCTTTACGTCATAGTTTCGGGCTGCTGTGTTTTCGGATGATCCTCCATGAGCAACATGCACACGGCACTGGAAAAAACATGCACACAGTCGAACAACCATGTCAGCACTGAAAAAATCATGTTTTTTCACTAACAAAACATGTAATACACTTCATTTCACGTTAAGTAACCTCTTTAAACAAGGCGCTATAACATCTTTTTGGGGAACTACTGCTTCGAGTTGCCTAATTGCCCGGGCCTTTTCAACATCTATTACATTAGGCATGGTGCATCAGAAACTTAATCACCTAACAGTAGCGAATCTTGCCTGACAGTTCTGCATAGTGCATGAATTTTATATATAAATTCTTTAGAATGTAACATTTATAGATGTCCAAAACGGTAAGCATAATTCCCCTTCACTTAGCGCAGCCCTCGCATATCCCATGTCGATCCCCTGGTTGTGTACACGCAAAAATACACATGCTTTCTTAGCTGCTAGGTTAAAACAAACCATCAAACAACCAAACAAGCGCTAGATGGTCACGTGAAGTCCATCTCAGCCAACTTCAAAGCCAGCTCAGATGGACTTCACCAGCCCATTCGAGATATTTTTTAAGTAACGTAAGAAACGCAAAGATTTACCCCAAAACTCTTAATCAATAGTAGTCTTTTATCAAAAACGATTTCCTCTCCATGACATGAAAATATTTAGTATTGTGTTATTGCGAGAATGTTCCTTTTCAGGTAGGTTGACACAAATCCATTGGACACTCAGCTATAGTTGTCTACGAGTCGGTACTGTGAACCCATATAAGGCACTCCAAACCGACCGAAATAATGAAGATCGTATACTCATGATAGAGGTAATGATACCATAATGTATCATGGTAAACAAAACTTTTTGAAAAGAATCCTTGTTTTTTAAATATTTCTAGCTTCTCTTTTTGTTCTTTCTTTCATTATTTTCTTTCTTTTCTTTTCTTCCCTTCTATTTTATTTTGCTAGGAAAGCATGTATATGCTTCTAAGATAACAACCAAATGACCGACGCTTTAAAATCCTCTCCAAGGGACTCGGAAATGAGGATTAATGTCTCACCAAAATACATGAGCGTATTGGCTTGGTTTTGAACCCGGGACCTATCGGTTTCGAGGCCACTGCTTTTCCACTCAGCCATCGTGCATTTCTTCAGTTACTCTACTTACTTTATTTTGTTATTAAATTCTTCAATTTAATATGTTATGTTTCGTTTTTAGGAAGAGGGCAGTTCGCAAGTTTTCGTTAGACGAAACGAGAGACAAAACTTCTTTATTCTTTTCTGTATTATTTTTTGGTATTTTTAAACATTTAAGTTATGTAGTCCATTCAAGCACTCTGATCTTGAATGTATTCTGCAGGGTGACAGGAAAAAGGATTATAAAACTGCAGACATTTGTATAAAGGGGTTTTCAAATTGTGCTCAAACTTGGCAAGGGAATAAAACACACACACTGTTCTTTATTTAGCCTAGGTATCAACGCAACGTACATCTTACTCTGTTTTACATCTATATATAGGATGTCAAAATTAGAGTAGTAGGCAGGGTCATCAAGAAATTAAAACTAGTATTACAAATCCAAGATCGGAAAAAAATAGCCCACCGAACACACACTGTAAGAGCACCATTTTAAGTGTATGCAGCTTCAGAATCTTAATATTATATAGAAGAAAGTATACTGTTTCAGGAAAAGCTCAAAACTGAATCTTGATCATGCTTACAAATTTCTTTAATAAGCTCTAGCTTTAAATATCACCATGTGTTATTTTTGTGGTTATGTGGTGCCTGGTAACATGTATTTTCCTTTCGAAAATCTAATCGTAGCCCAGTCTATAGCGAGGAACATAGTAAGAGGGCGCTCGACAATAATCCCTTTATGTGCCCTTGATTATAGGACAGTTCGGCCAACCCGGATTGATTTTGGTCGAATATGACGAAAATTGTTTTGTTGGGCTAGCACCAGAATAAACAGAATATACGCCATGTCGTGATCTGGCCAAGCTCTGTGTATAGATGGTTGTAATCCTTTCAAAAGATGTTTTAAACATTGAGAAGTTCCCCTTTGTGCGAATAAACCGTTTCTAAACCCCCCCCCCCCCTCCCTGCCCCCATCTCAATTGATGTAATGTTCTAGATCCACTCGGCCTCTATGAATAATGATTACATAACTAACATGACCCCATATCAGTTATCATCTCTACGCGTTTGGTACCAATAACATTCTTCTACCCATGCGCAGATAGTATCTACGGACTGGAAATGCCCCCCCCCCCATCACACTTTGTATAATCGTTCTCAATTACGTCATCTCTCAAATATGGGCAAGGGGGGGGGGGGGGCAATCCAATCCCAATTTGTGACTCTAGAAAAATAAGCCAATCTGAATGGCGAACGTTTGAAATAAACTTAATCCATAATGAAAGAGTTATGAAAGTTTGAAATAAGATAAATGCGTTTCTCAAGTCAGCATTTTTGCCAATAGATTGTAACATAGTGAAGGACAACTGTCCCATTTGTCGTGTACAAAATATATATTTGTTCTATTTTCTCCCATTTTTCCTCTCCCTTGGGGCACTGCTAAAATGTATCATATAAAGTAAATTATTACAAGTCCTCTGAAAAAAAAAGATTCCTCCGAGTCATACATTTAAAAAATAAATTAAATGTTTCGTAATATTTGTTAGTGTTGGAACAAATCTGAAAATTGTCAACCACTGCATTTCGGTGACATTACCGGTGTGGCCAATTTGAATTTCCCTTTCAGTGTAGTGATTACAACTCTAAACATTTCTGTGATACCTTAGAGATGATAAAAAAATGCACCAGTTACACGTTGTCTTCTGGGTATCGACTGCACAGTTGTTCATGTGTTTTATTACTAAAGCAGTCACAAGGTGGCGCTAGAACAACTCATCCCTCTATAATGAAAGAGTCATCAATTGTTCGGACATATGTGAAAACATTCATGTTTGATTTTATTACAATGTCGGGAATCAAGATCCAGATTGATCACTTGCCATAAACTAATAACTCAATGTTTATATATCTTCTTGTACATATATCATACATGCAACTTTTATATTTATATATAATAGAAACAACTCGTAAACACTCCTATAATCATCAATTATATTTTAAAATGCATATTAAATAATAACCAAAAAAATGAAGAAAAACATGTTACTTGCGTTCGTATGCAGCTGTAAAGATTAACACAGTGGAAGTATGACTTACGAAAGCAAGTACTATCAAAAACAAGTTCTTGATCTTCCAACACATAATATGTACATGCATCTTTTGTATGAACTTCACAAATTCTTTTGTCACACAAACCTATTTACAATACAATAAATAGTGGTATTCTAGTAGCGAACCAATGTAAAGTTGAGGAAATAATAAATAAGATAATGTATATACATCAATATATACATTTATACAAATAGTAGGCCTAAGTAAAATGTCTCAAATTTCTATTGTGATGTCAAGTACTGACATAAATTGCATTATTTATATAGGAATGCTCCGAGAATATTATCAATACTCATGAACGCAATGCAAGGACGTAAAGATATATATAGCGCTGTATATTGATATAACAATAATTTACAAACAAATAGACAAATTAACAAACATAAGTATTGCACTTAAAGAACTAAAATACTGATTTAGAACTGACATAATAATATTCTGCTACTTTATACCTTAGCCCCTTTGGGCCATCGGCCTCTCTCTCGCGCATCCACCCTTGTAACTCTCAATCCACCTTCTAAGTTATTGATATATTCTATTTTGCAATAAAAGCTTAATTTGGTATAATAAAATATGAGGTCCAAAAAAAGCAGAATGATTCAGAGACCGAGATGGGGTTCATTTCAATAATGTGGGATTTGTTTTCTTCTCTCTGTTGGGAAATGAAGTGCATTATGAGAATAGCGCATATATAAAGCAAATCATTAAATAACCTTGGTACACTTAGGTATTCTCTACACACTACTATTGTTTTAAGAAAGGTTCATTCAACAGCTTTAGACGATTGGAGAAAATATAGCTTGCTAAATGTGAATGTAAGATCGAAGAGTGAAGGACCTGATGCTATGGGGTCAGTTTTCATAACAAGTATTTTGCAAGGATGGTAGATGACATTGTGGATAATCTTTGTTAAAATAACAAAATAGCAATCGAAAGATATAGTACAAAAATATTGATGGTTATATTGGTCCTTTCGTAATACTGTTGATTAAATGTTCTATTTATGTTGTATGTATCGTAGTCTTTGTATAGAGATGATTTTAATGAAGAAAATAATTGTATAACTAATATCAACATATGCACATATACTTTATAAGTTATTTACGATTAGTGCAATACATTTCAATTTCCACTTACGATTATTTTTGCCTATTGGTGCAATGCTTCATACAGGCAATCACTTTCTTTACAAAATGAAAAAGATCTTTTGAAAACTTAATGAAAAGTACCAGTTTTAATTGCAAGCATAAGGCCAGGATTGACTGAAAGAAAAAATTATGTTTAATATGTTGGTCGGATTGCATATTCATTTCATATAGATATGTTCAACATATACAACAATATATCGATATAATTATCAAATAAGGTATAATATTTTGTATAATGAGTTAAGCAATATATGAAACAATTGCCATTGACATAAGTATATATATATATATTACGATGAAGGTCATTTACTACATCCAGAGCTTCGATTCGCACAGGTGACAATGTCTCACATTCACCATTTAGGGCGTGTAACATGAAATATGTGTATGTTTAAAGCTAAACAATAGCTATAAGTATGCATTTTTTGTATTAAATTTATTGACTCTACAAAGATTAAGGGAAATAGTCCCATCGCAGTTTAATTCATTAAACAAATTGAAATAGCTAACCGGAAATCATGAAAAGGCACAAATAATTAAAACGAAATAATGTCTAACAAGTATTCCTAGACCTATATGAAACTGTGGAAACAACTTGTATAGTCTTTATATGCATGTAAAGCAACCTGCTGCTTTATAGATAATTTTAAAACCTTAAATAAGTAGTCAACTCATTCCAAATATGAAGATAAAATGGAAACATAAGCTACATTCAATGTCATACGTAACAATGAGAATGAATAAAGCATATCTTAATGTAAAACAACATGCTGCTTAGATAATTAAAAACAAATATAATAAGGAGTAACATTAATCCAAGTATGATTATGAAAATGAGGCATGAGTTACAATAAATGTACATACAATAAAAAGGTACTAATGACAATGCATAAAGCTGGTTAGCAGGTGCCTACATTATCTAAACATGAAGATAAAATAAATTCAACTTCATTTATCTTTGACGTTAACATGTTATTTACTAAATGGACATGATCACCAAAGCTTTAAAGTGATTGGGTAACTTTGTCTCAGATTCTGAAACAAAATCCTGGATTTTGCTCATGCTGAAATGATAATTATAAACCTTTAGGTCAGCCTGGAACCCAATGACTTTTACAAGCCGATCGCCTGTCTGATTATCAAGATATTTATGACTGGAAATCGAAACAAAATTTTGCGTTTTCCTGACAGTTTTCATAACACCACAGTCTTTTGGGGACAATGAGTATGAAAACCGGTCACTCAAAGATTTTACTTTTTCGAGGAACTTCTTCATGATTTTGAAGCACAAATTTTGTTTAGGACTTCAATATTACACCATATCACAGACACTGATAACACGTAAGGCCATGCATCTCACATTTAACATTGTTAAACGATGCCTTTAATACAAATTTAACCCGGCTCCAGTAGGAAATTGGTTCACAAATACCAGGAAGTAGATCAGGTATATATTAGGTATGAGATAATGCAGCGTGTCTACTTGACCGGGCAGTGTGTAGTCATCACTGGAACTCATCCAATGTGAGAAAAACAAATGATGTCAGGTACAATGCAATACACTTTGTCAGCTGCAGCTGCACTGTGGCTCAATCAGTGTGGGTAATGTAGTACACCTGATACGCATGGGCATTATCCTGAACAAGAAAACAAAACGATAATGCAACAAAATTAATATTCAACGACATAGAAGTGTATTGTTTACATATTCACTGAATTTTAAATATAAATTAATACATTTTTGTTTACCTCAGGGTTATGATAAGACCAAAAGTTTCCACTGACCGCCTTGGTAAATATCAGTTTTATTAAAGAATACCTGATTCCGTTTCCTATTCGTGTTTATAGGTAATGATGTATATTATTGTAAAACCTTTCCCAAATGCATCATCGAATTCAATTATTATCCAGCTGGGGACTGTTGAATAAATATAAATCAGAACAGAGTGTAATGGGTAACCCGCTTTCCAGGTTATCATGATGTTTTTCATTTGCTATGCCCGAGTCATTATGGACCGATAGTAGAAGACTTGTTACAGAAAGCAGAAAATGCCTTATTAGCTATGTGAAACCATAATATTGTTATCAGCGGCTTATGCCGAAAGGGTGAGTCGCGTCGCGTCGCGTCGACTTGAACGCGACCATTAGTCCGAAGCCCCCCTCTCCGTTTGGCCGAAAGGATGCGTTGGATTGTTAGGGCGCGTCAGGTCAGATAACGCGACCAAACGGCACATACGGGGGGAGGGGGGGGGGGGGTATTCGAAATGCACGCGTTCAGAGTCCCTTGCCAACAGCGAGAGCGCCTGTTACGTACGTACGTCGCGTACGTGGTGTGTAGGATGGTGGATATCGATCGCAAGCTGACTAGCTGAGAGAAATGGAGAGAGGCTGGACATCTTCGAGCTTCCTGATCACCTTTGTGCCAACCATCACAGAAAACTTATGACGATTGTGTGTTGTGAATGGGTGTTGCAATGCACATTATAAATGGTGTCTGATCAGAAATATGTGCAGGCAATAGGGGACACCAGGTCCAAGATGGGGGGTCGTTTGTTGTGAATGTCGAGTATGCCGATGACAGTCAATGACCCGATGCTGGTTGGTTAATTGTTCATGTACAGAAATATTTTTTGCCACAATTAATTTATTTATTTCTGTTTGATTTTCTTTTTCGTTTGCCCTATAACAAATATATAATAAACAAAACATTGCAAATTTTACACATTTCAAAAGAATATAATGTCGAATAAAGTAACTAATCGAAAACATTAAACATGAGGTTTGACCTTTGGTGATGACGTCATTAATCATTGTTATCTTATTAAACAGTTACATCATGACCACCATTTTGTTATATAAGAGAATAAAGAGAAGAAGTTACTGAAGAAAATACAAAACTTTCTGTATGTGTAACATTGTTCATGTTTATGTAAATTATGCAAATCTAATTAAGGGTCTCCAATTACCTACACCTACCCTAGTACGTCTGAATTTAAAAGTTATTATTATGAATGTATGTATGCATATGGGCTTATGTGCATGTGCATTTGTGTCTTTCTGTGTTTGACTTCACATAGTTATTTTTTTGTCAAACAGTTTAAATAATATAACATAATTTAAACACTTTGTGTGCCTCTTTTAGTACAAAATAGAAAAGTGCCCCCCCCCCCCCCCTCGCTTCAGCGGCTGGCTGAGTCGTTGCGAAATTTTCGGCACGATTTTCAAATTTTAAATCACCCCCCTTGAAAAAATCCTTCGTACGCCACTGGTTAGAGGTTTTTTTTAAATCCAGTTTTTAAGGGAATTCGCAACGGCTCAGCCTGACGCTGAATACCCTTTTTTTTAATATAATTTTTAAAAATGAGGGGGGTTACCCCCTCAGCCCCCCCCCCCCCCACCCCCCCCCCCCCCCCCTCCCCCCCCCCCCCCCCCCTGCGTACGCGCCTGGCACTAACAATGCCCCTATAAGGCTAAGATCACAACACTAAGCGATTGAAGGAATCAAAATGTATTATGCCTAACATCGGCAAAATCACTTCATACAAGTTTCAAAGACAGGTTGCCCGAGACGCAGATCATAAACCACTGCCGCCAACACAACTAGAGAGAGTCCAATTGTAGAAATGAAAGATTCAGCAGTAGTGCCCTACCGTATTTGGTGAGATCGATATATCCTCATTTATGTAACAATTATTGTTAGCAGTATATACTTATTATACCCTGCGAAACAAAACTCATTTGATTTCGATATAAATGGATACGATTGTATTTGAACGATACTATGCTCATGTTACCATTATATCTACATCTCACCATCTGAGTTTTTGATAACAATAGTAATTATGATAATAATAATAATAATAATAATAATAATAATAATAATAATAATAATAATAATAATAATAATAAAAAATAATAATAATAACAGTAATGATAATAAAACAACACTTGTATCGCTTAATACAAGATTTATAATGCTGTACACTGTAATTAGTATTAGCCCGATCATTGTATTAAATTGTTAATCCGCACATGAAAGTGCACACGTTCCACTCCATAGGGAGCATTCCGGCCAGGCGCCATTTTACAAGCTTACACAAGTTCCAACCACATTTACATTCGCTTTGTACCGGCATGACCAGATACCCATTTAACACTGGGGTGGAGAGTGACAAAATATGTAGATTACTGCGGGACTCGAACCGCGAACCATGATATCCAGAGTACGTTACTGTATACACTAAACCGCTACACCTCCCATCTCTCTCTCTTCATCTCCCCCCCCCCCTCCCCCTCTCTCTTTTCTCTGCGTGGAAGTTTCGTAAACAACGCTGCTATTATATGAACTGTCATGGTCGCAAAATACATACCTGAAGATAATGTAAACAAAATACTCATCCAATTTTAATTCATTAACGGGTTTTGAGTGATTTCCAGACGGTCGTGCGATTGCTGCAGAGGATTATAACATGTATTTTGTAACAGTTGCTCAATATTGTCTCTAAAAGTAAAGAATTAGTCATATGAGTTGCAGTCGGATCGTATCGTACAAATCCACAATGTCTCCAATCTTTCTTCTGACTTTCCTCAACCACCTCCCGCCCCCCGCCCTCTAACTCTCCCTCCCCCTCTTTCCCTCTCCTTCCTCTATACCTCTCACTCTTCCTCTGTAACCTTCTAATTCTCATTATATTCCTCTGCTAGTTTTCTCATTCCCTCTCTCCCTTTTCTTTTTTCCTCTCCTCCTCTCCTTCTACCCATTTATTTTTAAAATTCTAATTCAACGTTACTTTACGTCAATAATTTATGTTGCAATGATGTATCTTGTTGATATATTCTTAGTACGTATTTAACAAATTATGAATGAATAATAACATAGCAAACTATTTATTCCTATGATATACCAATATGTCTTACCTACAACTTATCTTTTTCTCTCTCTCTCTCTCTCTCGCTCTAGATTTATCTCCCTCATCACTTTTTTCTTGGTCTCATTATATTCATTTGCCAGTTTCCTTCATTCTGCTTCTACCATTCCTGTTCTTCCTCTGCCCTATTTTATTTTTTTAATTCCCATTTAGTATTCAAGAATTTGTGCATACCTCGCCTGTTATACACATTATATTCCGTGTAACTTAAGACAGATATGTTATTTATAACAGCTATGACCAATGAATTTACCTATAGTGTACCTACCCTCTCTTATTAACCCTCTTCTACCTCTCTGGCTCTCCAACCTTTTTTCTTCCTCGGTCGCTCTGCTTAGCTTTGTTCTCTACTCTTTTACTAATCTCTTCTCCCCTTTGCCTTTCGTTTCTTCTCTTTCTCATTATTTTTAATATTTTACATGGTCTATATACAGTGCGTCCCAGAAAAAACGAAACCGAGAAGTATCGATGTTCTATCATAACTTAATCACAACTATAATTAATGAATGATACATATTTGGAAAGCTTAGAGTCTCCTCTTTCAGTTGATGCTACTCAGATGATGCATATTTCACGCATGAGTAATTAAAAGCAATTTGAAGGAAGGAAAACAAAAAGACATTTGGCGGGCGGTATCTGAAATGCGAAGAAAAATTCACATTTCTAGAAAGTTGAGTTTCTGCCCTTTCATATGACACCTCAATCAGGAAAAATGAGCGAGGAATAAAAAAGTTATGTTTGTTTAAAGTAGCCCTTACATTTTCATAATTTTAACAAACGAATTCGTTTTCACTGGGTGCCTGCCGTAGCAAAAAGCAGATTTGACAAAAGACTTAACTCCGTTTCGTTGACAATCAGCCGTAGACGAGAGTCTTCATGCATGGCTTATTGTCAACGAAACGGAGTTAAGTCTTTTGTCAAATCTGCTTTTTGCTACGGCAGGCAGCAATGATGATTAAAGAAATAACCTTCTCAATTTTATGCGACGAATAAAGATTAAAAAATCATACTAAAAATCGTACCATCGAAACAACACCGAAAACAAAGATAATATTTGATGAAATATTTGATAATATTTGATAAAATGTTGAAGTGCAAATCTAGACAGAAGAAACAAAGTGAAGTACGTGTACAAAAAATAATAGGAACACATGGGAGAGAAGAAATATGAATTATGTCATTTAGAAACGATTCGATATTCTGTTGAGCATTTGGTGTCTAGGAAATGGGATAACAGTCATCAACAACAATAAAGACAGAGACCCGGGACAGAGACAGAAGAGTCTAATACGAGAACACAAACAAAAAAGAAAAAGTTTGACAAACTTATGAAGCAGAAGGAAATAATTTTGCAGAACAAATATAACAGAAAGGAAATGTTAACAAGTGAAATGGGACTAAACATGTTATTATATTTATAAATTAGATATCGAAAATGACAATAAGGAACAATATTAGAATCATAGCGGTTGTTATACAGATGACAATGAGAAATAGTGAAAGTGTACAGTGCATACAATGTGGAGCAATACTTACATGACGAAGCCACACAGAGAGGTTGCCTCTTGATGATGCTTGTTGAAGACCTTTGAGATGAGATTCCAGTCTGCCGCCCTCTCTAGTTCCACAACATTGCAACCTATGTTCAGAAAAAAGAGTAATGGAGGTAAGGTGAGTTGGATGTTAAAGTGCAGAGAAACAAGCACAGAGTGAAAGAGAGATAGAGATCGCGATTAAAGGGGGTGTAGATAAGGAGAGAGGAATGCATATAGTAGATCGACAAACAACGAACATAGAAATTAAGAAAGAGAAACAGATAGGGAATGTGTAAACAACTTTTTGTATTTTTATGTTGGGATTTATATATTGGATTTTTTTTCTCCCATGAACGATTTAATTGTGTAGACCTCATTTAATTTGTTTAGAAACAACAAATACAAACTTCAGGAGGTGGAGACGGATGGGGAAAGATAAATGTTAACCTTAAAAGGCAGGGGGCCATTATGCCCACCCCCTCCGCGATTATTTCGTAAGGATGACACCCCGCCGCTTAATAATTTATTTTTAAAAACAAATTTTTCAAAATTCGGACCCACCGTTACAAAGCCGCATAACCTTTGGTCTTTTTGTTATAGTTTAGGTTTTTGTTTTGGGGGTCAAAATAGTGGAATTATAATTATAAATGAAAAAAACAATAGAGTACAAATAACATTGAAATACGTAAGAAATTATAAAAACAATTAATAACATACAAAGGAGTAACCTGGCTCTTCCAAATTGTTTTTGTGTAATATTATTCCAAGTGGTTTAAAGAATATATGAAGTTAAAATCAATGTTTAAATATACAGAATGTATGATGTATGGTTAAAATTGTTAATTGTATGACCTTATATGCATAAATATGCAAATGAGTGAATTTTTCAAAAATCTGAAATTACCATAGTATTCTATACATTTCATTGACATGTACGCACATTTTTGCGGCGATCGCCAGTTTTATGGTCGAAATCTTAGGGGGGGGGGTATAACCACCCCCCCCCCCCCCACCGGCTATAGAAAGACCTCAGTTCCCCTGGCCTCATTGGCCCGAATTCACAAAGGACGTTTCAATTTTAACCCATGGTTTAAACCATGGGTTAAATTTAGACCATAGGTTTATTTAAACTCCGCTTTGTGAATACGAGCGAGGTTTAAACCGTGGGTTAAGTTTAAACCTCCTTTGTGAATTCGGGCCATTATGGTTAAGGCGTACCCGGAAACCTACCCCCTGAACATCCACCCCCAGGATTACCACCCAGTCAACTACCCCCTAAGACAACTACCATAGGACACTACCCCCTAGGGCAACCACCCTCTAGGACGACTACCCCGCAGGTCATCTACCCCCGGACAACTACCCCCGGACAACTACCCCCTAGGATAACTACCCCGTAGGACAACTACCCCCGGATAACTACCCCCTAGGACAACTACCCCCGGACAACTACCCCCAGACGACTAACCCCTAGGATAGTTCTCAGACGGGTAGTTGTTCTACACGATGGTTGTCGTAGGAGGTATATGTCTGGGAGGAAGTTGTCCGAGGGAATAGTCCTAGAGGTAGTTATCCGGGGGTATTTGTCCTAGGGGGTAGTTGTCCTAGGGGTTAGTTGTCTGGGGGTGGTTGTACTAGGGGTTAGTTGGCTGGGGTAGTCGTCCGGGGGTAGTTGTCCTGCGGGATAGTCTTCCTAGAGGGTGGTTGCCCTAGGGGATAGTTGTTCTAGGGGTAGTTGTCCTACGAGGTAGTTGACTGGAGGTGTTTAGCCGGGGGACGGATGCCAAGGGGGTAGGTGTCCTCGAACCGGGTTAAGGGCCTTAAATTAATTTTGATTTTAGGCCACATTTCATAATGAAAGAAGAAAAAAAGCTTCAAGTTTTAAAATCAATTTTAAGATAAATTTTATAATTTTGTTTTAATTGCAAGAGACGGTTCTTTTCAGTAACAACAAACAAAACGAGTATTCGAACTTTCCCGCTTTGATTTTCTGTTAATCGTTTCAAAAGGAAGTATGTTATATTGATTAAGTTGGTCAAATATCTATTTTTTCTGTGGTAATATTATGTTAATAAAAAAATAAAATAAAACAAAATCCATAATATGATAGGTTATATGTATTTAAACTTTGTTCAATTTCCTCGATATTTGAAACTTACAATTTGTACAGGGCCTCTCAGGGAAAACACTTTTAATACTGAGAGAGTAACCCTGTACAAAAAAAAAGGAAGACAAAAATATCCTAGTATTAATCCGAAATGTTCAGCATTGATTTGCTTAAAAGTCGTAAATGACGGCCAACTTCAATTTGGTTATGTATCGAAAAATTGGGGGATTCTGTTCAAAATTAATGGCCAACTTTGGGTAATTAATTACCATATTTGTTTATAAATTTGTGTCCTTATTCCATTCATAAACAAACTCTCTCTCTCTCTCTCATTTACACACATCCGCACTCCTATCACAACTCTTTTCACCTCCACCCCCACAAGGGATAAAGGAAAAGAAAAAAGGAATAAAGGAATAAATGAATTAATTATAAACAATACAACGATAAACACTGGCTTCTAACAGAGCATTGCTATAGGTTGATAAAATACCCCATCAAACACACGCGCCATCATTGAATCAAATCATTGTATAATTACTACCATGCGTTAGCATCCAATCTCATCAATTCATTCTTTGCCCCAGCCCCTTTTCTTTGTAAATGACAAACACTACATTGCTAAAATACAAAATAGAATTTACTCAGATTTTTCAATCTTTAAAGTCTAATCGTTTTTATTTTGCTTGAATGCACGAACAATTTGTTCTTAGACAATTGATATGAATATACAGTTGAGGCATCAACAGGTAATTAACGACACATGGTCATGCCAACAGAACCTCTAGGAAGAGTTCAAAAGAAGCCCTCAAATTGGCTCACTGCTGCTCAGATTAATTTTCTTTTTTGATTTATCAAATTTTATACTTTAAGATTGATCACCATGAACGGAGTTATCCATGGAATGTAAGTTTAGAAACTATAACCTTCATGACAGAATCATAGCTTTTTAGATCAGCAACAACACTAAGCAAGATATTTCTCGAAAGTGCAGGCTGAAAATGCAGCGCTGACTTAATATGGATAATGACTTTAGTTTTATCCTTCAAATAAAGCTAGTATTTTGCTCTTTCTTCTGCAAGATTCTGACATTCTATTTAAAATAATAGAATTCTTGGAAGTAACATTGACAATCTTAGTTCCTTTAGACCTTACTTGATTAATTCTTATCAAACCAATAATCTCATACTCATGGCAAACTGATGGCAAACCGATGGGACCCTGACTGAAGCATTTTTAATAGCTTTAGATGAATTAATTTGAAAATCTGTTTCATTGGAAGTCGTAGTTGAAAAAAGCGACAAGTCCACGAACTGTTTAGCATTGTGGTCTCTCTTGCTTAGAGCTGGAAAAGGGAGCTTGTATCTGTAGGCTGGCTGATGTTCCATATGAAGCATTATGTTGCAGGGGATTCAGGCTCTGCAGTCTAGAATTTGGAATAAAAAGTTATATAATAAACAATTAATAACTACTAGTGTAATTGTTCAATCTTTCTAAAACTTTTGTATTTCTGGTCATGTCATTTTTTTTTATTGGAAAATAAATAAAGTAGAATGATAAAGAATATTCTTTAAAAATATTGATACGAAAGCAGTTTAAGTTAAGAAAAGATAATAAATAATTTATTTTTAGGCTTTGGAAAAGAAAAAAATAATCTCATAACCATTTGTGTATGTTTAATATAATAGATTATGTAAGATCGGAATTAGATCTCTCACAAGGACTATGAGAACTGTACTTACTTTAAAACAATGTTCTTTCTTATTGATTCCTGTAGGGGCATGGCAACGATGACAGGCAAATAAACATACTAATACGAACAATTATGTTAACTGATACCGCTTACCTTTTCCACTTGAAGTGAAGGACAAGACCTTAGGTATGACAGTCCAGATGCCATGAGTTTGCAGTTCATGTAGGTGACACAGCTCTTTACTTTGCAACCTAAGATTTAAAACAGAGATATATATATACCATAAAGAGAGCAAATTTATTTCTCAGAACAAAAGTTGTTAAATTTACATAATCTATTACATGTGTTCAACTGAAAAAAAAATATATTTTCATCAGTGATTCTAATTGTATTTTAAATGTATTTGGATCCAACCACTATGTCACTATAAAGTTTTAGAAAATGTGATAATTGTATCAATCGGACTATGGAACGTTGAACCTTTTTTTTTATAATACAGATGTTGTACTCATCTAAATTTAGATTTTGATCCCAACATTTCTTTTAGATATTGATCTTGAATGGGTTGGTCTTGAACTTGAGCATTCATTTGTAATCTGACTCTATAACAGTCCTATCTTAATCTTGGATACTCTGATCTTGAACCAACCCTATTGTACAAAGATGGATTAAAGTTACCCTCTGGTGAATAGAAAGAAAAGAGATTCCTTCACTGGTATATAACAAACAGATAGCAGCTTACATCATCATCATGCATATAATTGTTAGAGTTTCTTCAATCATATCTATATACTTTAACTGCTGCCCTATTCTATGTACGATATTGATCAAAGTCTGGCTGATTGTAAAATCCAATATCCGGTATCTTAACCCTTTATCATATATGAATATCAAGACTATAAACTCAACAAGTTAGTAATTTCTTTCTATGTAGGTCTAGAAGATGAGGAAGAAAAAGAACCTCACCCTTATTTAATGTCGGCGTTCAAACTTTGCTAAGATAATCACATCAAACGGCCAATTAGCATGGTAGGATCTTGCAGTACACCTTGAATCAGATTACACTATGCAGATCTAAACCTTTTCCTCAGGGCAGAGGTAGGATGACAAGTTATTCCAAGACGTTGAAGACAAGGTTGGAGAGAAGTCTTAGACTAAATGTCTATTTATTGGATATGACTCAAGAGTCCAATGCAGATCCACTCCATCTCTGACTCTAAAAGAAGAAAAAAAATATAGAGCTCGATACATGAGCCTACTAATGTACATCACATTCTACATCTAGTCTAAAATCTAACTTGTTACTGTTAGATGTAGACTAGATCTAACTGCTGTTAATTTAGATCTCACAAAAATACAACAGAGTAGTCTAGATCTAGGACTAAGGGACTAACTCTAAATTGTAACGTATCTTAGTTAATCCTGCAAAAAGGTGCAGTGCTATTAACATCTACTATCTAGCAATATCATGTAGACCCTAGACTAAATCTTCATTAAGATCTTATTCTTAAAGGTAATACAAAGTTTTGGGAAATTTTGAAAATTGGGTGGATAGTGAATCTTTACAATTTTGATATATTCGGATGCCCCTGTGGATGTATTATAAGCACTAAAAAAATTAGCCCCTAAAACACTTCTGTTTTGAGAAAAATTAAATATACAAATATACCGGTGCTCCCGGTAAATTTTGATAAATTTCAAATAGCGCCTATGGCCGTACAATGGTAGCTGCGACCATGAAAATCTCATAATATGTAGTTGTGATTTATAATTTCCAAACGGGAATAGCTAATCGGTCGATTCTTGTCAAGAAATATTGTTTCATAGCTAAATTAATATCTTGACCTTGAGAGGGAGCTATACAACATAAAGAGTTTATTATTTATAATTTCATAACTTTAGACTCGATTTCAACCGCGACAACGATCGCTGAATATTGTAGGAACGCATATGCTTCCAATATGTTAATTTGAACCAAATTCATGACCCCATACCAAAACTTTGTAATACTTTTAATCAAGATCAAACTTGGTCTTTGGTCTGAAACTGAAGAGACTTATTTGCTTTCATAAAATGTTAACGTTAAAATAATGCTCTCGTTAACTGTTTATCAACATTAAACAAGGGCCACCGCACTGCCTACCAGCAAAAAAACAACAAAGTAGAGTCTAGGCCTAGAGTCTAGATTTGGAATCTAGGTTCTAAACTAGCCTAAATCTCCAATTACAAGCACTGCCACTAAATTTATCAGCAACCATGCACCCAATGACTCGAAAAGCCGCGGTGGACTTATTTTGTTATCAAATGCAAGAATAAACTATATTTCTTGATGAATTTGGACCTGTCCTAACCAAATATTCAACGTTATAGACAAGTACAGTTGGACATGCATGAATGTATATGAATGGGACGGAAATGCATGAACCGGTGCAATTCCTCCATCTCAGAATATTATCCTTAGCTCAGTTGGGGATTGCTAGACCCTATTATTATTAGTATTAGTTGATATTTATTTCAAATATCGTTCGGTTAAAAATGAGAAGAAAACTTTCCTTCTAACTTCAACAGAATGAATATTTTAGAAGAAAAATGGAATTTACTTACTTTTTGAGGACCTCTCTTGAAGTAGTTTAGCGACGCAATTTTGTGGTTAGATTGACCTAACATTGATTAACCTTGATCACAGAGCCCTTTATATTTAAAGATAAAGACCAGTCATGCGATTGCATTGTGAAAGAAACGTTGTGGAATCGATCAGAAAAGGTTGATCATCTAGCATATATGTATTGGTGTGTACTGCAAGGTTCTGGAATCATCAAAATGATAAGAAATTCGGCCCAGTCTTCGTAAAGTTACAAGCACTGTACACATAAAGATATATATGGGGCTACGCACACGTGCAACACACGTGTGTTTATCTCTCACATACCAATAGATAAACTAATTTACCAAATATATCAATTAGTAGGCGGTTTCCCGGCAAAATTGTTATCATCATGTATTAGTCAAAACATATTCTTTCACATGATTGGTAATAAGAGCTTCCATTTCATTTTTTTTAAATTGGGGCGTTTCAAATACTGGTCTTTACCTTTAACCTAACATTTATCAAAATCGATTCTAGTTTAAATTTGATTCGATGAAACAGCTCACGAGCATCAATTTTAAGCCAAAAGTGATTCAGCCTTTAATACAAAATATATTTTCAAAGATATTTTAAATCGAAAATTAATTTTAGATGACGAATCAACCTCCGGCGTGGGGGGGGGGGGGGGGGGTCGTGAAAACTAGTCATTTCCCCTAGTTTGGCATTGTTTAAGCTTCGAAAATTATAAGTCGAATTAAGGGCTAGAATGTTAAAATGATAATAATGATAATCGTAATAATTATAATAGTAATAATGATAATAATTATTTTTATAAGGATATGGTTTGTATTTGAAGTCAACATGGACCCCGGGACATGGACTTACATTAATTTAGCTTCCGACTGTGCATAATATTAATAATACATTCAACTGTATATTACAATTTTGGATTTTCAATACAGGCATTCAAATTCTATTCATTGCTTCTTAACAATTCAAAAATAACAATTGAGAGCGATAATCAAACAAAACCCATTCTAACTTTCAGTCAAAGACTTGGAAATTACACCCACGTTTTAACCTTTGCATCCCTTCACGCATTCGTATCATTATGCTTTACTACTGCAGAGTAACTGAATAGAATCATCTAGTAGGATTTGAATGTATTTTATACTAGATTTAAACAAGAACCTACCACAGCCCTGACATTGTCTTCACATGTCTGCAGCACTCGATGAGGTAAACTAAGTCTTCCACGTCTGTGCACTTCACCCAGTACAGTGCTAGCTGCTGTAGCTTCTTGGTTTGTTCTCTGATCAGTAGACCCAGTCCTCTCATCGTATCTCTCGATACACTCTTCTTCTCTGATGGGTGTGAGTACGGTGCTGTAAATTTGATGTGTGTGAGCTGCTGTCCTCCGGTCCGACGAAGACAAGCCGTGATCTGAGGTATGTCTCTCTCTGCATCATCGATAGTGATATCGATATCTCTCAAGCCAGGAAGCGATGAGAGCAGACCTCCATAGCTTGGTGACGTCACTCTCTTAGCTAATAGCTTTGTGACGGATGGAAGCTCAGGAGGAGATGGAGGGAAATTGAGAGAGGAGTCTGAGATGGTGAGATGGTTCAGTGAGGTGGAGGATATGAGACAGGACCACAACTTCTCGGTCATCTCGGTAGATAGCTTACAGTCCTCTACGAGGAGTTGGCCATCTCTCTGGAATTAGAAAGTAATTTATTATTTTAGCCATAAACAATATTTTAGCCATAATAAACAACTATTGGAAATGGGTAGAATTTAAAGGAAAAAACCTTGGTATATTAAGTTATTTATTTAGAATTCACAAACAAATACAAATAAAGGAACACTATTCTATTAAATTAGAGCTATTCCTGTGAAATCCCTGCCCCCTCCCCCTCAAGAAACTGGTGGTCTTTTGTATAACTTCTTCAACTTTTTTCCTAATCCATTCACCCGTTTCAATTCTTATGCCAGAGCTAGAAATTTACTTACATACTAAACACATTAAACACACTTCTACACTGTAAAACATCATTAGTTATTGCTCGCCCGACGACTAGCAGCCGTCCGTTTGTTCGATGCGATTGTAAAATACACTTTCCGAACACATCCGTGAATACACAATCTTTATCATCACATAAGTGAAGTGACATCGATTATAAAAAGAAAAGGGCGCACAATAAAATGTGAAGACTTTCTACATACGCATTCTCTCCACTTCACGAAACCATATTATCTTTGTTTATTATGGTATTTATCAGGTCTACAAATATTGTATAAACGTTGTTTTTGTGCAGGGCGCTTAGGGAAAGCAGTTTGTTAACTGAAGAGGTAAGCCTGCTTTAAAAGAAAAATGCTACAAATAACATAAATAAATATGGCCGATAAATCAATAACTTTGTTTTGCATACATTTGACTCTGATTTGCGAATGGCTGATTTTTCACTTAGGCAGGCAACCTGTCTCTTTATTGCATGATATGACGGAGCGGTGGGTTGGTGGATGGCTCTAAACATACCGGTCATTAAACTGTTTGTTTTAATGTTAATTTCAATTTTATTTCAAATCATTTGTAAATGTAGGGTCATCGGAAGCATAATCGTATAATCTTGTAGTTTACATCAACATACAGCATCTACCTCCAATATAATATAACATTAAAACGGATGCCACTATATTTTAACAAACACGATGTACACCTGATATACATTTTTCAAAATGTATGTTACACTGTCCAATGATATACTTGCATTTCGTATCAGGACAATTACCCCCTAAACAATAAACTCCTAGAATGTACCCCCCATTTGAAATTACCCCCCCCCCCCCCCCACAGGAAAACATAGGACAACCACCCAGGAGGAAAATTACCCCTCCCCCCCCTGGAAAATTACCCCCTTTTCATTTAAGGGGAAGTTTACCCTGATAGGTTTATATTTTTTTTAGTGGTAACTTTCCAAGAGGGTAATTTTCAGGAAGGAGATGTTCTCTGAGTGAGAGGGGTGTGATTGTCCTGTTGTTAATTGGCCGGGGATGATTGTCCACGGGACAATTGTCCTAGAAACCCTTGTATTCATGTTGCAATCGATATACTTAGAAGGTATACTGTCTTACATGCAAGGCAATCACCCTGAGTGACTTCTCTGACTTATGAAGACCAGTGATGTGAA
Organism: Strongylocentrotus droebachiensis; assembly: GCA_035222895.1. Taxonomy (NCBI): domain Eukaryota; kingdom Metazoa; phylum Echinodermata; class Echinoidea; order Camarodonta; family Strongylocentrotidae; genus Strongylocentrotus; species Strongylocentrotus droebachiensis. The sequence continues at coordinate 77,973 of JAVYIG010002024.1, read as the reverse complement.
GTCTTAGTCTACCGTCTGCATCTGCGTTACCACAGCCAAGAAGCCTGCAACATATAAATGAAGTGTAAATTGCGTAAAAAAAGGAGAATGGAAAGAAGAAGTTTATTGCATCCATTTGTAGATAAGTGCAATTTTGGTTAACGTCTACCTATCATCTGAATATTATTAGGGTAGAGCTGGAATTATAACATTGACCCAAAAATAAAAATGACCTGCCATTGCTTTGATTAACGGTATGAAGTATGAGCAAATAAATGACAACATAAATAGGGCGCGCACGGGACCGAATTCGGTCTTCGGTTCCTAGCTTTAGTGCCCTATTCTTCTGCTACGAGTACGGGTGCGTCGACAGGTCTCCCACTAGGTGTCACTGTTTTTACCATTACACTTTACAAAAATAGTATTTAAACAGGCAAAAGAGGCGGCAATCCAGCCGGGGGGAGGAGGGGGGGTGGCATGGTGCCCTTTTTTGAGTACCCCAAAATAACCCCTTTCACTTTTTGTTAATGCTCTGTCTTTTTCACTGTTTATACAGATAAGTCCCTCTTTTCTTTCTAATAAGTTCCACCTCTCCCCTGTACTTATTAATGCTCTTATCACTCTGATAAGTATTCCTCTTCTAATCTGATAGGAGACCATTTTGCTTTGACGAAATGCTCATTTTCTTAGTGCGGTAAGTTCCCCCGTTACTATGGCCCGTGTCCCTTTTCCCAGTCTAACAAGTGCTCTTTCCGTTTTTAGGAGTGCCCCTTATCATCCCTGGTGAGTGCCACTTTCAAGGTTTTAGAAATGGCCTTTCTGAGATATGAGAAGTGACCATTAAACGTTGACAGATGCCAATTTCCCGCTTTGATTAATACCATTTCCCTTTCTAATAAGTCCAATCGTGATGTGTTCGCATAACACATGACGTATGCTTGTAACAAATACACTCAAAGACCATGTAATTTAGGCCTTTTTGTTTTGATTAATGCATGATGAAGTTACAGAAATAGTCTGATCATAACAAAATGTCGCACTCCGTACGGATTTCCTACTTCTATGCGGAGTACAATACACGCAGAGTTGTTATGATCGACCGAAGTGAAATGCATATGAATACGAACCGCAGCGAACGAAGCTACATGCACTTCTTTCAAAATAAAGAACGTTCATATATTATACACTGACCCTTCTACTTTAACAGACATGCGTGTCGGTGTCATACTATTTTTCATAATATCATAGTATTGATGACTGTCTTGAGATAAATAGTTGTTTGTATACGCTCAAGGGAAGGTTACAATTGTGCCATTGCCCGAGGCGTTTCCCGAGAGCGTATGAAAACAACTATTTCTCGAATATTAAAGCAGTCATTAATACTTTTATATGCCGAATAAAAAAATCAACTTATGACACCACCCTGGCCTTTCTCTAGTTTATCTGCACGGTTGTTTTCAATGAGTGTATCTTTGAGAGTAGACTAGATCTAGATTCTAGTCTAAGCAAGATATTTTTACAATTTTGGGGGTGGGCCGGCCCTGTGGGGAATATGGAGACCTGTGCTTTCATATGACACCTCACTTATTGAGTATCACCTTCAGGATCACGAGCAATATTAGTTTGAATCTCTGGTAATTAAAACATCGACCAATTGAGCATGAGTGCGCAATGGCCAATGCATAGGGATATGTGCAATCTCTACGGGAAGGATTTTAGCACTACTACTAGAATCTAGATTAGGCCTACAAGATCTATTTTGAAAAAAATTATGGAGAATTTCACGTACCCTTTTTGGTGTTCTTGTTGTCAGCAAGTCTTGCATTTGATCATTATCAAGAAGTTAAAATCTTGGTAGAGTTTCTTCAGCCATTTTTGCCTTGTTTGGAATTCAGTACGATCGAGATTGCCGTATTAAAAATACCGTCCAATTCTTCGCACACGTACGGTATCCTCGATCGCTCAAACCAGTTTTTTAAAATGTGAATCTATGGGTATTTCACCAAGACTGACCTATTTTCCCGGTAACTGGAATTTTGCCGGGATTTTACTGATTTACTCTCGAACTATTACGTGGGTGTGGCATTTTTCGTTTATTTATGTGAATGGTTAAAACCATGACTGCAATTTCGACCAATCAGATGTCTGGATTGCTTAAGTGAGGTATATAATGACAAATATATTATTGGCATCATACCACTGATTAAATGTGATATTCTCAGTTATTACTGCTAAATAAAGACAAGGTTTTCCCGGTGGAAAATAATGTTCAATTCAGCTACAAACACTCAGTAACTGAGGAATTTAGGAGGTCATTTAAACAAATCTGAACAAAGAGGAGGGCATTTTGTGATGAACAGAAACGAAATAAACCAGCTGAACACATGCAAGAAAACAAGATGATCGTTAAGAATTAGAATAGGTATATTTCCGGCCCATTTTCTTCGTGAAAATGGTGCACATAATAAACATAACGGTATTCAGACCCCTTGCTAGCTTTGAGAAATTCACGTCATTTACGATGTCATGAAGGGGTTGGCGAATTTGCTACTTTCTAGCTGACAGACTCTCAATATATTATGTTAAACCTTGAACGAAGTTATCAAATTAATAGTAAACATCCAAAAAACAGGTACATGTATATTTTATTTTAAAAAATCACACGGAAATAAGCGCCTTTAGGCTAGGTGTCAATTGACTATTGTAAACTACAGCAAAGACACTATCTGAAGTGCAACATGTTTGATACTGTTAGCATTAAAATCAGGTTATCATCAATGGTTATTACTAGTATTAAAACTATTATTGTTAATTTTATTATTATTGTTATCAATTAACATCATTTGGGGGGATACTAACACTATGATTATTAGTATTAATGTTATTGACTGAATAAAGATATGTACAACAAACTCACAATAGATGATTCATCGTCTTCACATGTTCGCAACACTCTACGAGTTCAACCAAGTCTTCCTCGTCCGTGCCCGTCACTCTAGACAGACAAAGCCACTGTAGGCTCTTGGTTTTTTCTCTGATCAGAAGACCCAGTCCTCTCATCGTTTCTCTCGATACACGGTTCTTTTCTGGTGAGAGTGATGATGGTGCTTCAAAACTGATGTGTGTGAGCTGCTGTCCTCCGGTCCGACGAAGACCAGCCGTGATCTGAGGTATGTCTCTCTCTGCATCATCGATAGTGATATCGATATCTATCAAGCCAGGAAGCAATGAGACCAGACCTCCATAGCTTGGTGACGTCACTCTCTTGGCAATTAGCTTTGTGACGGATGGAAGCTCAGGGGGAGATGAAGGGAAACTGAGAGAGGAGTCTGTGATGGTGAGATGGTTCAATGAGGTAAAGGATCTGAGACAGGACCACAACTGCTCGGTCATCTCGGTAGATAGCTGACAGTCCTCTACGAGGAGTTGACCATCATTCTGGAATTAGAAAGTAACGTATGATGTAAGCCATATAATAAAAAAACAAATATTGCAATTGGGTAGAATTTAAAAGAAGGCACCTCAGTATATTGAGTTGACATTATAATTAAGAAGTAAAAATAAATAAAGGAACACTATTCTATCAAATTAGGGCTATTCATGTCCTTAAAAAAATCACTGCCCCCTCCCCCTCAAGAAACGGGTGGTATTTGTAGAACTTCTTCAACTTTTTCAAAATCCATTCCCTCCTTTCAATCCTTATGCCAGAGGTAGAACCTTACGTACATAATTAACACACTTCTACACTGTAAAATATCATTAGTGATTGCTTGCCCGACGACTAGGAGACGCGCCCGTTTATTCGATGCGACTGTAACATTCACATTCCGAACACATCCATAAATACACAATTGTTATTATCAAATAAGTGAAGTGACATCGATAAAATGTAAAGACTTTTTTACATACGCATTCTCTCAACTTCACGAAACCATATTTTCTTTGTTTAGTACGCTATTTATCAGGTCCACAAATATTGTATAAATGTTGTTGTGTGTGCAGGGCGCTTAGGGGTAGCAGTTTGTTAACTGAAGAGGTAAGCCTGCTTTAAACAAAAAACAGTACAAATAAAATAAATAAATATGGCCGATAAATCAATAACTTTGTTTTGCATACATTTGACTCTGATTTGCGAAAGGCTGATTTGGCAACCTGTCTCGTTATTGCATGAATGGCAGAGCGGTGGGTTGGTGGATAGTCCGAACATACCGGCCATTAACTGTTTGTTTTAATGTTAATTTAAATTTTATTTCAAAGCATTTGTAAGTGTAGGGTCATCGGAAGAATAATCTTATAATCTTGTAGTTTACATGAACATACAGCACGTACATCCAATATAATATAACATTAAAACGGATGCCACTATATAACAAACGCGATATACACCTAATATACATTTTTAAAAATGTATATTACACTGTCTAATTATATACTTGCATTCCGTATCAGGACAATAACCCCCTAAACAATCACATCCTAAGATGTACCCCCAAGGACAACACCCCCCCCCCCCTAGAGGACAATTACCACCTAAACAAATTACCCTCTAGGACAGTTACCTCCTACCTCTGAAAATTATCCCATAGGAAATTACCCCCCCCCCCTAGGAAAACATAGGACAACCACCCCGGAGGAAAATTAGCCCCCTGGAAAATTACCCCCTTTTCATTAAAGGGGAAGCTCACCCTGATAGATTTCTATTTTTCGGGGGGGGGGGGGTAATTTTCAGGAGGGAGATGTTCTCTGAGTGGGAGGGGTGTGATTGTCTTGTTGTTAATTGGCCGGGGATGATTGTCCACGGGGCAATTGTCCTAGAAACCCTTGTATTCATGTTGCAATAGATATACTTAGAAGGTATACTGTCTTACATGCAAGGCAATCACCCTGAGTGACTTCTCTGACTTATGAAGACCAGTGATGTGAAGTCTTAGTCTACCGTCTGTATCTGCGTTACCACAGCCAAGAAGCCTGCAACATATAAATGAGGTGGTAATTGCGTAAACAAAGGTAAATGGAAAGAAGAAGTTGATTGCATCCATTTTGTAGATAAGTGCATGTTTGGTTAAAGTGTATATATAATCTTTATATTATTAGTGTTTAGCTGGAATTATAACATTAACCAGAAAATAATAATGACCTGCCATTGCTTTCGGTAACGGTATGAAGTATAAGCAAATACATGACAACATAAATAGGGCGCGCACGGGACCGAATTCGGTCTTCGGTTCCTAGCTTGACGCCTTATTCTTCTGCTACGAGTACGGGTGCGTCGACAGGTCTCCCACTAGGTGTCACTGTTATTACCAATACACTTTACAAAAATAGTATTTAAACAGGCAAAAGAGACGGCAATCTAGCCGAGGGGAGGGGGGCATGGTGTCCCTTTTTCGAGTACCCCTAAATAACCCCTTTCTTCTTTTAAATGCTCTGTCTTTTTCACTGTTTATACAGATAAGTCCCTCTTTTCTTTCTAATAAGTCCCCCTTCTCCCCTGTACTTATTAATGCTCTTATCACTCTGATAAGTATTCCTCTTCTAATCTGATAGGAGACCATTTTGCTTTGACGAAATGCTCATTTTCTTAATGCGGTAAGTTCCCCTGTTACAATGGCCCGTGTCCCTTTTCAGAACAAAATGTAGCACTCCGTACAGATTTCCTACTTCTATGCGGAGTACAATATACACGCAGAGTCAGGCGCGTACGCAATGCTCTGTCTTTTTCACTGTTTATACAGATAAGTCCCTCTTTTCTTTCTAATAAGTCCCCCTTCTCCCCTGTACTTATTAATGCTCTTATCACTCTGATAAGTATTCCTCTTCTAATCTGATAGGAGACCATTTTGCTTTGACGAAATGCTCATTTTCTTAATGCGGTAAGTTCCCCTGTTACAATGGCCCGTGTCCCTTTTCAGAACAAAATGTAGCACTCCGTACAGATTTCCTACTTCTATGCGGAGTACAATATACACGCAGAGTCAGGCGCGTACGCATGGGGGGGGGGGGGGGGGGGGGTTAATCCCCCCTCATTAATTTTGTTATGTGTGTATTTTTGAGAAGAAAAAAAATTATGCTAATGGCTGACATAAAAAAAAAGTGAGCTTACCCCCCCCCCCCCCCCTCCTCCCCCTACGAAGCAAAATGCCAAATTTTCAAATTTCGAGACCAAAAACAAAACAAGAAGTGTCCACTTACCCCTCCCCCCCCTCCCCCCCCCCCCCCCCCCCCGCTTATTCAGCGACTGGCTGAGTCGTTGCGAAATTTTCGACCCGATTTCAAATTGTTAAAATGATCGTTAAGAATTAGATTTGTATATTTTCGGCTCATTTTCTTCGTGAAAATGATACATATACTAAACGGCATTCAGACCCCTTGCTAGCTTTGACAAATTAACGTCGTCTATTATGATGTCATGAAGAGGTTGGCAAATTTGCTACTTTCCAGCTGCCAGACTCTCACCTAATCTTTAAGCCATGAACGAAGTTATCAAATCAATAGTAAACATCCAATAAAACGAAGTTATCAAATCAATAGCAAACAACCAATAAAACAGGTACTTTGTTTAAATAAATTCACATACAAAAATTAAGCGCCTTTAATTAAAGGCTAGGTGTCAATTGCCCATTGTAAACTAAATCTAAAACACCATCTGAAGTGCAAGATATTTGATACTGTTAGCATTAAAATCAGTTTATCATTAATGGTTATTACTAGTATTATAACTACATGTAGTATTGTTAATTATTATTGTTATCAATTATTATCATTACTGGGGATACCGACTTTATGATTAGTAATATTATTAATGTTATTGACTGACAAAAAATGTGTACAATAAACTCACATTAGATGATTCATCGTCTTCACATTTTTGCAACACTCGACGAGTTCGACCAAGTCTTCCTCGTCTTTGCACTTCACCCTGGTCAGAATGAGCCACTGCAGGTTCTTGGTTTCTTCTCCGATCAGAAGACCCAGTCCTCTCATCGTTTCAGTAGTTACACTCGTCTTCTCCGATGGGAGTGTTGGCGGTGCTGTAATGGTGATGTGTGCGAGTTGCTGTCGTTCGGTCCGACGAATACCAGCCGTGATCTGGGGTACGTCTCTCTCTGCATCATCGATAGTGATATCGATATGTGTCAAGCCAGGGAGCGATGAGAACAGACATTCATAGCTTTGTGACGTCACTCTCTCGGCTAATAGCTTTGTGAGGGATGGAAGCTCATGGGTAAATGGAGGGAAACTGAGAGAGGAGTCTGAGATGGTGAGAGTATGTAGCATCGAAAATGATCCCAGGCAGGACCATAGTCCGCTCGTCACGTCAGTAGTTAAAGTAGATCCCTCGAACATGACATTCATTACCTAGTGTTAAGACAGAAAGATAGAGAGAGTAAAATAAAGAATTAAAGACAGATTGTACGAATAAAATAACATTAATTAGTTGATCTCTCGTTTTTTGTGGTAATCTTTGAAGCAATCAAGACTATAGGCTGATATTATTTCAGAATGTTATCCGGCAAGTAATTGGAGCTCTCTCCCTTAAAGGTAATACAAAGTTTTGGGAAATTTTGAAAATTGGATGGATAGTGATTCTTTACAATTTGGATATATTTGGATGCCCCTGTTGATGTATTATAGGCACTAGAAAAATTAGCCCCTAAAACACTTCTGCTTTCGAGAAAAATTAAATATACAAATATACCGGTGCTCCCGGTAAATTTTGATATATTTCAAATAGCGCCTATGGCCGTACAATGGTAGCTGCGACCATGACAATCTCAGAATATGTAGATGTGATATATAACTTCCAAACGAGAATAGCAAATTTGTCGATTTTAGTCAAGAAACATTGTTTTATAGCTTAATTAATATCTTGACCTTGAGAGGGAGCCATACAACAAAAAGAGATTATTATTAACAATTTCACAACTTTAGACTCGATTTTTCAACCGCGACAACGATCACTGAATATTATAGGATCGCATATGCTTCCAATATGTTCATTTGAACCAAATTCATGACCCCATACCAAAACTTTGTATTACCTTTAACCCAGACCTTTACATTGATAAGTAATACATTTATTATCTTCCATGCTCAATAAACAGCTCCTTTGTTTTACATAGGCTACATGCTTATATTGTGTGTCCCTCGTCATTTTATCTATTGAAATGAATAGGCCCTAGGACCTTTTAAAAATAAATTTTGTGTTATTATTTTGTTTCAAATCATTGTTCTTGTTTCTGTTATGCAGTACCTTGATTGATGCCGCGTAGTTGGGCAAACATATAATAGTGTATCATTGATACGTATTGATCTTTATATCATGCTGTATGATTTATCACGATGCAGTTAAATATAAATAAGAATACATTTACAAAAATATATTAGATATTTGACTTACAGTGGCAGCAGAGAAATATAAATTTAAACAATCTTTAGGAAATGAATATTTTAAACATAATTTGTGAAATGAAAATGTGCATACCTGACGTTTAAGTTGCTTTGGAAGATTTTGCATCCCAACGACGGTGTAGACAGTCGGTGACTTCAGAACAATACTCTCTGCGTTAACACATCTTTCAACCAATGAAAACACATTTTGTTGAGTACCCTTGGTCTCTGATGAACAGTCAAGGAGAATGCGATATCGCTCACTCTCATCCAAAAAGCGGTTGGAAAGGATCGCCTCCATTATTCGTATGCAAAGGATGTTATCTGTGCCAGCAGCAAATCGGATGAGATTCTCGTAGTCACCGATGTTTGCTTCGATGTTTCGCAGCAGTCTGTCTAACTTAGACATTTTCATTCGTAACATATATTTCTTCGTTTTAGCAGCAAGGTATTTCCCAGCTGAGTGTTCCTGAACGAGTTTGTGATAAAACTCAATGGTCGTGGAAGTGGTCTTGTGGGACCGTGGGAGCCTTGTCGTTGGAATCGTAATGTTGGATATCAACCCAAGCTCACATGCCCTATCAAGGATAGTAGGAACTTTTCGGAAATCGTGGGGCGTAAAAACTATTTTTTTAGAGTCGTCTATCAGACCAGCTAGAGCAACCTTACCCAGTTTACGAATGATTTCGATCAGTTCTTCTTTTGTTATTTCGTCTTTTGATTTTAATCTGGTATTGGCATGGTGCATCAGAAAATCATTCACACTGTCTAATAATTCTGTTTGAGTTGCAGTTTCAGTGTTCAACATCCCCTCGCTCCATAAGTGACAGACCATGAGACAAAATAAAGGCGTTTTGACAAGTTCATTTATCAGTGGTTGTTCATCAAGGTAAACCTTCAGAACAATCCCACTATCAGGACTCGAAGCCGAAGCAAAGAACTTGTCGATGTACTCTCGTGAGCTCTCTTGCGAGAATCCTTCGATCCACATCTTTGTGTATACTCTTGGAAGTTCCGCTTGATTGAAGAAGCTCTCTAGGTGAGGACGTGTTGTCACAAGGACTCTACAATCTGGAAATTCCTCCAAGCAGATGACACTAACAATGTTGCTCCCTAGGCTTCGGTTTGAAGAAGAAATACCAGCATACTCATCTAGCCCGTCTAGTATGATGTGACAGATTCCCTGATTTTTTCTAATGAAACTCTCCAGACCCTCTGGTGTGAGATCATCAACATCACTCAAAAGCTGGGATTTGATGGCTTCTCCGATCGATGTTAGCTGATTTGTGTTTCGGAATTTCACAACAAAAAGAAGTGGCAGGTGTTCTAATGCTGACCCTCTTTCTCCGTGAACCCAGTCGTAAGCCATCTTAGCAACAGCCGTGGTCTTCCCTCTTCCAGCGGGGGCCGAAATGAGGATTCGAGCTGGTAGTTTGCCGTTTACTTTCGTTGAAAATATTTCGGCAACAGAACCCTGAAGTATTTCCTTCTTTTTCGTGTCTTTTCCATGAGAGTCCTTCTTCACCATTGTGACCACCGTGTGCATATCTTCGAACTCAGCATAGTCACTGTGATCCCATGGCTTCATTTGAATTTTGCACAGTTGGTCTAGGTACTTTTTCTTCAACTTTTCGCGACATTGCTGAACAGTCAAGGATTCCGAGATCTTCTCACTGTAAATATCTGAAACGATACAAGCATATAATACAAAATGTCTTATTGCACTCTCGTAATCTCAGCCCCTTCCCACTCTGACCTAGTAGGGTTCCGTAAGTAATTGTTTCTTGTTCGAATACATCATTGTCATCACAGTTTCATTGTTCCGACGTTTTTTTAACTTTTTCCCCATGAAGTAAAGGGCTGGAAACACGCTTAAAGGAAAAATCCACGTTAATAACAAATCGCTCTGAGAGAAAGCAGAATACAAAATAAAAAAGACCGCTAAAAGTGTGAACGGAGTAGGACCAACAATGAGAGCATTTTTGTCAATTTTTCAAAAAATTACGATCACTATAATTGTTTACATGACGTAAGGAAATTTCAAATTGGCCGAATTGGTAATGTTTCTGTAATGTGTATATAGTGGCGGACAATTCCCCCATTTGTTTCAACATTTTGTAGAAATGTGTTACTCAGGAGAGTATTTCATTTTCGAAAGACATATGATTATATGTTATCCATAATATATTTTGAGGAGATGCATATCTATGAGAATAACATAAAATAATATTATATTTGTACACGGCTAACGGGAGAGTTGTTGTGACTTTAACACAATTGAGAGATGAAATGAAAATGTTAGCTTAAATATACATTTTTTTTTTTTTTTTTTTTTAATGTGTATACATGTAGTGACTTTTTTTTAAATAAATGGTCCGATTTAATTAAACCTTTCGCTATTCTGTTTGTCCTAATTTGTCCCGCCTTCAAAGAAATTAACTTATTACAAAGGTTGGATTAATTGCCCTCAGTTGGGAAAAAATTCTGTCGAAATCAATCTGGAAATCTGAGAAAATTTTAAAATGATCCTGATTTTTCTAACTGATTAATAAAAAATAAAAAAAAGCCCTGCTCCTCCCCCTCAACTTCCCTTGGAGATTAGAGTCGTTGTTTTTCACAGAATCTAGTTTACAGGTATTTTTTTCTCAATTCAAGCAAAGTTCCCTCCTCCAAGTCAGGTGTTCACGTTTTGGGATTTCAAGGGATCGTTTAACAATGTTAAATCTGAGATGCACGGCCCTACGTGTTATCAGTGTCTGTGATATGGTCGTATATTGAAGTCCTAAAATAATGCGCATCGAAATGATCAGGAAGTGCCTCAAAAAAGTAAAAACCTTTGTGTGACCGGTAATACCATACACGTTTTCCCCAAAAGACTGTAGTGTTTATGAAAACCGTTTGGCAAATGCAAAATTTGATTTTGGTTTTCAATCATAAATATCTTGATAATCAGACAGGCGATCGGCTTGTAAAAGTCATGGGGTTCCTGACTGACCTAAAGGTTTATAATTATCATTGCAGCATGAGCTAAATCAATGATTTTTTTTTAAGCATCTAAGATAAAGTTACCCGATACCTTCAAGATCTCGATCAGTTCTACGTGTTATTGATCGAAAAATAAAGCGGTGAAAATATCAGTGCACGTTCACCTGAAAATATAGACGAAAGGCAGACACGGATTTTCTCGGGGTCAAATTATGATCAGATGAACTCGGTAAATAGCCAATTATAATTAACATCTACCTGCCCCAACGAGCCGCAAAAAACTATTCTATAAACTAAAAATGACAGAGGAACAGAGGACGAATGAACTTAAAATTCAACTTTGGTAGCTTTTAACTAAAAAATCATAAACTATTTGACCTTGAATCAAAGTTTACAAAAACATTTTTTTTTTGTTTTTTTTTGGGGGGGGGGCGTTCCAGGAGATTCACTTTTTAGGAGCAGTTGCGTAATGGGCAAAAGAAGTTTGGGGAGGAGGGGGCAGGAGAAATATATGCATCACCACCACTCTTGCATGTTACATGCAGGCCAAGCGGAACGTTTTTCAAAGTGGAGTGTTAAGCCCCAGTCCCATATAAAGCCGGACCAGCACGGACGAGCACGGACCACTCCGGACCATCACGGACCATGGTCTGGGGTGATCCGGGATGGTCCGGGATGTTTTGTTCAAGAAATCGCAACCGCCGACCGTCTCCCCGGACCCAACACGGTACCACTACGGACCGCCCCGGACCGTCCGGGCATAGCCCCGGCAGCAGTACATATCATTCCAGACCCAGCACGGAGCCGCCACGGACCATCCCGGACCACCCCGGTGCCAACACGGATCATCCCGGGTGATCCGTGTCGCCACCGTGCTGGGTCCGGGATCATCCGTAGGGGCGCCGGTGTGATCCGGGGTCAATAACTCACTCCCGGACTGCCACGGATCAACACGGACCGCCCCGGCGCCACTACGGATGACCCCGGACCCATCACGGTGGCTACACGGATCACCCCGGATCAAACTATTGTCCCGGACCGTCCCGGACCACCCCGGCAGTTTTTGACCGTCAAAACATCCGGGGTCGACTCCCGGACCGCCCAGGACCATCCAGGACCACCCCGGTGCCAACACGGTGTCAACACGGACCGAATCCCGGATCACCTCGGATGGGGTCCGGGATGGTCCGGGACGGTCCGGGACGTATATGGGACTGTAGCTTAAACGATCAGGTAGAGCGTAGCGAGCGTGGGGTCCAGGGGCTTTGTCCCGGCTGTGGTCAAAAGGCAGGGCCCCTGGAATCCGAAGGGTTAAAGACATTTAGTTATGGTTGGATGAGCATTCAGGGGGCGTCTGAGGGCCTTTGGTGGGATTACGTGGGCAGAGCCCCCGACAATTAAGGGGTTTTAGGCATTCTATTACGGTCAGATGAGCATTTTTTGATACCTCATTTGTGACCCTGGCAGTTCACTATTCTTCTTTTTTGTCTTCTCGTTAACATCTTTTATTTGTATAAGTGAAGGGTGGGGGGGGGGGGGGGGGCTCGAGCTTTGTTTTTGCCTGACTGGCAGTTTGTAATTTTCCAACAAACGCATAAATACAGTATAATTATTTTTAGATAATGAAAACAGATCCACGAAAATCATGTCATTCCAGCAACATTTTGTAAATCTCTGGTATCGAATTATAAATTAACCACTTTGAATTGTACTAGGGTGGGAGCCAAGACACGCCACCCCTATCAGTACGCCAGTCTCAAAACGGAATCACCGCCTCTTGTAACTTATACCATGTCTAATAATACCATATCGAAAAATGATGCTGGCACGGATGATTGAGCAGCAGGCTTTTCAAAAAGTATTGTCAAAATACTTTGTTGTACAATTCATGTACAATTTTGGGCTGAGGCAATGAATGAGGGTCGAAAACCATTATGTGTGTGTTACCTCAGTAAAAAAAAAATGTTCACTCACTATTCACATCGAGTAATAGGCAGTGGAAAAGAAAAGTATTCATATCTGATGAAACCCACCAAAATACAGATTATAAGCTAAATTTATGATACTATCTTCGTTTTGATTATTACAATCTTGTCTTCATTGCATCCCTTGTTTTAGGTAACCCTTTTCATTAAGTGATTAAACATAGGTACATTTTATTGGGATGTTTTTTTTAATGAAAGTCTACTGTCAGTTTCTGTATATTATAAACTTATCATCGTATAAATGTTTGTTGTTATTGCTTTTGAGTTTTGTAAACGTTTAATTGCTATTTGTGAAATGGTGCAGTGGACGAGTTGGCAGAAATAACTTAGCTATCACGAGACATAAAATTAGAAGACCGAAGAAGCGCATGCAATTTGGTTCAATTGACCTACATTTGATCTATCAGGCAAAACTTGGTATGATCTTGACAACACCTTTTTAAAGACCCTGATGCTCAGTCACACATGGCAGAAATGTTATGAATAGGGTATCATTGGACAGAAACAAGTTACTTTACATCATAAATTATATTTCATGGACATGTTCTAAGCTCATGTTTTCAAAACAATGTACAGGTACATGCATAAGCGGTGATTTTAGGCACTCTAGCACTGGTAGACCCACCTTGAATAATTGGTGTCCCCTTGAGATATGTATCAGCAAGCATGACCAGCTCAGCGTCAATGAGAGCTTGTTTCAGTCTGATATGCTGGTCGCAAGGCACCACGGTCTGTCTCCAGTCAAACAGCATGTCACGTGTTCCCTTACAAGTCACCCGTCCTTCTATCCTGTTGGTTTCTGTGTATCTATTGATGTCTGCGACCTTGAATCCTAGTGTTCGTCCTAGGGCCGCCATCTGCTCACCCGTCTCGATGTCTTCAGCCAGCTTGGAAAGAAGATCATCCGCCATACCCTCATGAGCCGCCATACCTTTGGGGAAATAATCAAGAGTAACGTTTAAGAAACGTATTTATGAACATAGTGGGACACCAAATCAATGTTGTATGTCAACAGGTCTGCATCCATCATGGATATATAGCAATTATCTTCTATCAGTGTGGGTGCATGGGTGGGGGCTTCGAAATGTTAAGAGTATCAGTTATATTTAAGTAGTGTTTGAGTAGAGAACTAGGATCTTGACGATCAAAGTATACACTCTAAAAGATATTGGGCAAAACATTGCCCAATGTTAACCCAACATGAGGGCGATTATTGTGTCCATTGAAGTGTTGGGTAAATTAAAGATTTTGTATGATTTACTCCGTGTTGGATAAAAAGAAAATACTCAACTTTTAACCAAGAAAATTTACCCAATATTGGATAAAATATTATATATGCAACAGGAGATTAGTGCCGCGGCGGGACCCGAACCGCGGACCTCGTAATCAATAGTCCTGTGACGTATCCACTCGACCACGACACCTCTAATAACAGAACTTACCTTATTGTTGGATAATAATGTTTCCCGACTTGCGTTTGCCCAGTTATATCTGCTCAACTTATTTTGAACATTTAATTGGGTAAATACATGTAGTAAATAGTTGGGAGAAAATAACCAAAATATTGGACAAAAATGGCCCAACTCTAATTTACCCAATGACATTACCCAACCTTTTTTTCACCTTTCATTGGGTAACTTCATAATACACGATTGGGAGAAAATAACCCAATTATCGGACAAAATTTGCCCAACTTCGATTTACCCAGTAACATCTGCCCTTTATTTTTTACAGTGTAGGTAATTAGAAACCTTATTTACAACAAAGTATGATAATAAAATAAGACAACCAGGGAAAATAAGACATTTCAAGTATACTGTCCATGCAATGGCCTATAAACCTAGTTGCTGCTTTGTAAACAATGCCGGTTTAACTTTCCGTGAAACTCCCAAGGGGGGGGGGGGGGGGAGGGGGGAGGGGGGGGGGGTCAAACTGCTCCACTTTCCAAATACCTGAAAAGTGCCCATTCTTATAAAGGACCCCTTTTAATTGTGATAAGTGTCGCTTTTACTTTGACGACTGACCCATTTCCTTTGTAACAATTGTCCCTTCCCATGGAAGGGAAGCTTGGACGGTGAAAGTGTACGTCGGCGCCATACACGATAAGTTGGAAAGGGAAGATTGAAGAGAGGGAATAACCGAGTGTGTGCGTCAATGGAAGGGAGAGAGAGACAGAGAGAGCAAAAGGAGAATGTGTTTATTTAATCATTAGGTATGAATAACAGAAAGGGATCAATTGAAGGAGAGAGAGTGAGATACAATTGAATGAGCGAGTGAGAGGGCCGAGGGGACGAAAGGGAATTAAAAAAGTAAAGAGAGTCACTAAGAGGGATATTGAAATGCTAAGTGCTAGAGAGAGGGAGGGAGAGAGAGGGAGAGAATGAATGAATGGATGGCTAAAGGAGAGAGATATAGATTCATTGTCATTGTGTACCAGTGATTATGTGTGCCAAAAGTGAAATAAATTTAAATATGTCAGTTCTCGAATAGTTATGGAAAGGAGTGTCGATATGAGATTGTATCACTACCTCACTACACTAAACACGGTTGATCATGCGTGAACCATTCAGATGAGCCTTTTTTCAGTGGAGATGATTACAGTATTCCTAGTTTCTCTTTGCCGGAGGCATTTCGTGTGCATCCACCTCATTTTCTTTTCTAAGGATCTTGATATATTTAATTTAAAGATAAATAATGTTATAATGTTTCAATCGCGATATCATGAGTTGTCAGTTCAATATCGATATTAATTGACGAGATTTGGACCAATCACAACGTTGTATCTGCAAGAGTTATCCTCTACTGCGCTCTGATGAAAACGAAGGGGAAAACCACATACAGACACACACACATACAAACACACACGCAGACACCACCTAAAACAGTTATATACGGACACTTAACCTTAAATTCTTTAAAAGCTTCTGAAAACAAGCGGGTCTTCAACAAAGCTTTGAAGGCGGCAACAAATGATTTTTTGTCCTCATGTCTTGTTTTAGGTCTGGGCGTACGCTTCGGAGCAGCGGAAATGAGTGCGCAATCTTTCCTTTGTTTTGTTTTTTTGTTTTTTTAATAATAAATGGTACAAAATACAATTTTAAAAAGGCAAACAAATTGAAAACATTACAAAATAGATATTGTTCAAGAACGAAGCCCGTGAGACCAAAAAAAAAAGGTGAAATAGCGGACCTCCTCTGACCCCAACCCCAGCCATACAGACGGGCGACCATAAGTAAAGTCCGATCTATACCATCTGGACAACCATCGAAAACACCCGATCACCAAAGGGGAGACTTTTTCAAGAATTACTTTAATTAGATGTATAGCTTTAGGAGCAGCGTGTCCTTTCAATTTGTTAGTTATTTGAACATGGATGTGATTATAAAGATTATATTTTAGACGAAAAATGTTGGGATACTAAACCCCGAAAAGTACTTCAGATGCAATGTTATACTTTACTGGCAAACAATGTAACTTAATTAAAACTGGTTTCATATGGGAACATATTGAGAAATTGCTCAACTACCACTCCACTACCAAAGAAAGAGGCCGTGTGCATTTCCCCGATTATATTCAGAGACAGAGAGAGAGATAGAGAGAGGGGAAGGGAGGGGGGGGGGGGGTGGTCCGAGGTTCAAATTCAGTTTCCTTTCAAATTTTCAACCTGGTACTGAT
Source organism: Strongylocentrotus droebachiensis (assembly GCA_035222895.1). Taxonomy (NCBI): domain Eukaryota; kingdom Metazoa; phylum Echinodermata; class Echinoidea; order Camarodonta; family Strongylocentrotidae; genus Strongylocentrotus; species Strongylocentrotus droebachiensis. The sequence goes on along the minus strand of JAVYIG010002024.1, from coordinate 60,958 downwards.
AACAAATTCTGACATGTGGCGTTAAAAACAGGTACCACAATCTCGTTTATTGTCATACAAATAATCAAAAAGAATTGAAGAGACGATGAAAAATAAAAATAATAAGAATACATCGTCGGTATCGTGAGAATGTACTTTTTAGCTCTCGGCTAAATCCCCAGAACAATGAAATCAAAAGAGCGGAATCTACTTTGACACCGATTATTATGAGTTCAAGATGAAAGAGTGAATTGCCACGTCATGGTTGTATTTAAGAGCAACAATGGCCAACGATTCGAATATTGCTTTTCCTTAAAAAGTACCATGCTACATTGGGCCGTATTCCTTTAAGTCAAAGTTGTTTGGTGCAAATAAATTCAGAAAACAAAACAAAACGAAGTAAAAATAATGAAATTCCTTTTAGAATCAGCACTTAAAAAATGAGAATACTTAACAACGTCTTACAATATACAAACTGAAAATATAAAAACGAATTTGAATACATAAAACGTATACAGACTATTTGCATTTGTTTAAAATTCATGATGTTTTTAACAAATGTCTTTTTACAGATTTCCAAAAACTATTTCTAGACCTTGTCAATCCTGTTTATCCAGGTTATATATTCCATTTCACTGCCCACAAAAGACAATGAAAACTTACATTGTGTCGTCTAAGTTTTGGAAGATGTCATTCTATCTAGACCTTCTTTTTATCTGATGGAATAGCTATGCTCTATAATTACAGAGTTATATATTAGAATAAAAGGCATGTGAGGTGTATAAATGCCTTATATAATAATATCAAAGTACGCCTTGGATCATAATTGTGCAATATAAATAACGATCCAACTTTCTTTCCCATACACTGATCTACAAGACGAATATGACTATTATAAGATATATGTTTTAGAATATTCACATCAATTCTACTTTCAAGAAAGAATACAACATCAAGTTATTTAATTACCTTTCTACTTTTAGTTTACCATTAATACCTATTTCTTGTTCCTCCTATACTCTCAGGCAAGAGGCACGTATATTTATTCGACCGTACTGAGAGAGAGAGAGAGAGAGAGAGAGAGGGAGAGAGAGGGGGAAAGAGAGGGAGAGAGAGAGAGAGAGCAAGAGGGGGAGAGGAGGGTGTGATAATGACTCCGGGTTTAAATTTAGATTGTATATGAGGAGTACATTCATATTATTTCTGGGCAGCCCACATTGGCACATCCACTTCCATGACTGCAAGTTCCGTAGATAATTTTAGCTGCAAATTGAAGTATTTTGGGGGGAGGAGGGGTGTGGCGGCGGGGGTGTACGCCGGCATTAACGCGCACGATAAGCTGTATGGGGAAGTATGGAGAGGGGTGAACTGAGGGTATGCGTCTATGGAATGAGTTTGTTGTATCATTTCATGTTAATGCAAGAAATAGATCAATAAGAAAGAGGGAGGAACAACAAATATGAACGAATGGGAGAGCAATAAAGAAATGAATTAGTGAGTGAGGTTAGAGCGAGGGAGAGAAGGAATATTGAGGGGGAAATTAAAATATCAGGTGAGAGAGAGAGAGAGAGAGAAGGACCGGGAGACAGAGAAAGATAAAAGAGAATGACTGGATGGATGGTGAAGGAGGGAGAGAAAGATTGTCACTGCGTACTAGTGATTCGGTATGTCAAAAGCGAAATACATTGAACAAATGTCATGTCTCGATTAGTTATGTAAACGAGTGTTAATATAACGATATAATCACTACCTCACTAAACTACGCAAGTAATCAATTACGGGTGAACCATTTAAAGAGCTATTCTTTTCAGGTGGCATTGCTGCTTTTGCATTCTACCTCTCTTAGGCCATGTTAAAGGCCCGGTCCCACTGCACTTACGGATGCAAAGAGGATGTAAAACGTAAACAAAATCTTGCCATCCGTTGGAAAACGCTATGCATCCGTTGTGTACTCATTGCATACGTGTTTCATACGCTCTATCCATTGAGCATCCGTCCACTGTGATTTCATCCGCGCAAAAAGTTTTGAGTTGCACAAAACTTTTAGAACGGATGAACTTTCCGCCGTGTACGATGTAAATCCGCGACAAATACGAGCAGCAAACGTTCTATGTCCGTTATCATCCATTAAACGTCCGCCGTATCCTCTCTGCATCCTCTACGCATCCTCGCAACTCACATCCGCTGCAGCTGAAACGGAAAGAGGGAGGAAAGATAAGGTACATGGAACGTCTGTACATCGTTAGTAGCACGGAAATAGAAAGGATGTTAGCGTATGCATCTCGTATATAAAGTATTGAAAACGGACAAAGCGTTTGTATCTGGGATGTATCTCGTATATTGAGGATGTCTGGAGTAGGTCTAGAGTATGTAGAAGGACACCTAGCGGACAACCTATATTTTGTATGAAAAGGGGGAGAAAACCATCTGGATCTCAGTATGAGTCGAGCAGCCGTGGTGTACAGACCTCACCACCCTTGGTCTTGGTCTTCGACATCATCAATTGTTCTCCACCATGGATGATCAAAGAATCCATATGATAGCTGCACTCATTCAACAGCAGAACCACAACCTGTTCAGACTGTATTAAGTTTTAGACAGAAGGAGAAGAAGGAGAAGAAGGAGACGTCCAAGAGCTGTGTGGGTCCGAGGATGGATCGTGAGAAGAAAGGAGTTTGGACTGTATGACCAGTTGATGGTGGAGCTGAGGAATGAAGACCCTCGTGCATTCCATCACTTCATGAGGATGCCACCAGCCATGTTTGACGAACTTGTAGAGCGTCTGAGACCCAGGTTGACCAAGCCTAGCACCAACTTCCGTCCCAACCTGGACCCTGGACTGAAGGTGGCACTGACTCTGCGGCACCTGGCCTCTGGAACCACATACAGAAACATGCAGTATGCATGGAGGGTGCCACACAACAGCATCAGCAAAGTCGTTAGAGAAGTGGTAGAGGCCATCGTTGAAGAATACGTGGACGTGCTCCTCAGGTGCCCCACTAATGAACAAGGCTAGAGACAACTTGCAGAAGATTGGTATCAGAGGTGGAACTTTCCCCACACCGTTGGAGCCATAGATGGGAAGCACGTGGCCTGCAAAGCTCCAGCCAACTCAGGGTCCACTTATTACAACTACAAGGGCTTCTACGGTATCCTCCTCTTTGCCATGGTTGATGCTGACTACAAGTTCATCTACATCGATGCTTCAAGCAAAGGGTCAGCTTCAGATGCCCAGGTATACAACGCAAGTGACCTCAAGGATGGGCTGGAACGCAACCTCATCATGGGTTTTCCAGATCCAGACCCCCTTCCCAATGACACACAAGATGTGCACTACTTCATCGTTGGTGATGACGCGTTTTCCCTCAGAACCTACCTCATGAAGCCGTACAGTTCAAGGTACCTCGCCCGTGAAGAGAGGATCTTCAACTACAGGCTGTCCAGGGCAAGACGGGTGGTGGAGAATGCCTTCGGCATCCTGGCCAACAGGTTCCAGATACTTCTCACCACCATGCAGCATGACCCAGCGACTGTGAAGAGCATCGTGGAAGCTTGCTTCATCCTGCACAATCTCATGCGCACCCGCTACCCAGTGTTGCAGAACAGACTTGTCGACCGTCAACAAGGGAATGGGGACATGGAGCCTGGTGAATGGAGGCAAGGACGTAACCTGATGGACACTGTGGATGTACAAGGCCCCAACAGAGCTTCACGTGAAGGGAAGAAGCAGCGCAACCTCCTGAGACACTGGTGCAACACCCCAGCTGGATCAGTGGAGTGGCAAGACAGGATGATAGATGAGAGATGATTAGAATGGATGCTTCCTTGAGACTGTTGCATAAGACTGATGAGATTGTGCCATAAGAACACTGCATTACTATGTTTTGTATACTTGTAGCAGTTGTTTGTTATTAAATGTTTGTTGTGGGGTCCTACAATGGATAGGTTAAAACTTTGCTCTTTTTTTGTTTACTTAATAAAGTGTTGGTAAAAACTTTGAAAAAATGATTAAAATTTGCTTTTTTGTTTTGTCTAATAAAGTGTTGGTAAAAACTTGGAAAAAATGGTTAAAACTTTGCAAATTTTGTTTTTAATAAAGTGTTGGTAAAAACTTGGAAAAAATGGTTAAAACTTTGCATGCCCGACTATGTTGATGGACCAAGAAATGCCCAACTTGGTTTTACTGGTAGTCCAAAATGCAAACGCTATGAATATGATGGACAAAGCAAGCGGACAAAATATACAGTTCCTCATTCTACCCTCATCACACTATGAACATGACTGACAAAGAAGGCAGAGAAAATATACAGTTCCTCAGGTAGACAAAGGAACATCCCTTCACTGTTATTATGTAAAACTGTGTAGAACAGGTGAATATGCATGTGACACCTGTTCTACACATTTTTACATAATAGCAGTGAAGGGATGTTCCTTTGTCTACCATAGCAATGGACACTATGAACATGACGGACAAAGAAAGCGGACAAAATATACAGTTTCTCAGGTAGATAAAGGAACATCCCTTCACTGCTATTATGTTCCTTTATCTACCTGAGAAACTGTATATTTTGTCCGCTTTCTTTGTCCGTCATGTTCATAGTGTCCATTGCTATGGTAGACAAAGGAACATCCCTTCACTGCTATTATGTAAAAATGTGTAGAACAGGTGTCACATGCATATTCACCTGTTCTACACATTTGCACATAATAGCAGTGAAGGGATGTTCCTTTGTCTACCATAGCAATTGTTGAGGGTAGAATGAGGAACTGTATATTTTGTCCGCTTCTTTGTCCGTCATGTTCATAGTGAAAGTCCCCTCTCCCTTTCTTTCCTTTTGAAAGAGAAGTTCAAACACCCGTCTACCATATTTAACCCAGCCTAAAGGCCCTTTTTAAAACGTATAAAATGTCCAAAGGTGTTTTCCCATGCCCAACAATGTTGGTGGTCCATAAAATGACTGCGTGCGTGCTGCATCCCTTTATATCCCCGGAGCGGACGCAATCCATACCCCCCGCATGCGCAGTAAACGGTTTGCATCCGATATACATCCGCTCGGCATCCCCTTAGTTTCCGTTAGGCGTACGTGATGCATCCGCTTCATCCGCTATGCATTCGCTATGCATCCGCTCTTTCCGCTATGCGTCCGCTTCGCAATTATCCCCAGTAACCCCTTCGGAGCTGTCATCCACTTCCATCCGCTATCATCCGCTAGGCTTCCGATGAACACCCGTTTAACATCCCCGCTACATACTACCCACGTCCGTTATTCCCCCCCCCCCCCCCCCACATGGCTAAGCGCCTGCCAATCCCTCCTGGCTAAACTAGTGCATGCATGAAGTTTATCACGATACCATAAGTGGTAAGTCCCATATGGGATAGATGGTGTAGTGTCAAGTAGATCTCCTGAAATTACTACTGTCGAAACTGTTTTTTTTTTGTGTGTGTGGGGGGGGGGGGAGTCTCAAGTATGAATATCTTAACCAGACAATGATAGAAATTAGATTATGCTTACTCGATTAGCCTCAATTTCTTCCATAATTAATATTAACAAGTGGTAGAATATCGTAAAATTTAGTGCGGTGCGTTGCCAATGTCTCACCAGCTGCTTTAGCGGTAGAGTGTGCACAAGAGGGCATTGCAGCCAGAACTTCGGGGAGGAATCCTGCAGTAAAGAGGCATTCTGAACACGGTACAACTTCACTATTTTTGAAGCTGGCGAAGAAATCTTAGTAATTAACTGCTTACTTCTTTCATATTTTGGGGCATACTACATGTATATTTAATTTTGTTATCATAACATACTTTTGGTATTAAGATAAATGACAATATCTTTCAAAATTTAAGATGAGATGTGAATTTGGGGAAGTTCTCTGTTTTCAAATTTGTTTGTTTTTAGGGTATAGAAACTAAAACGAAAATGTAAACATAATGAGTAAACTCCATACTTAGGCCTACTGTTTGGTATTGAATGGTATAGAGTGCAGATTTAGGCAAGATAATGTGTTACGTTTTTCTATAATACATACTTTCAAACAAACTTAATTGTACACTGAAAAGACCAGGGTGTTAAATTTCTAACACCAGCACGGAATAAAACAAACAAACACCCTTGGTGTTGATTTCACGTCCGTTCACGTCCGTTCAACACCAAAAGAGTGTCGAAATATTTAATTACAGGTTAATGTTCCTAGTCTTAGTGTTATGGTGTTGAACTTGCGCATGCGCATAAGTTAGTAGATTCGAGCAAAATCATTGGACGACAGTTGTCATATGATATGACGTCGTATCGTGCATGCGCATGCGCGAGCTAGCTGACAAGAATCTTTTCCGGATATCGTGGTTATGGAATTTTTATTCAAGGTCTGAATATCCTATTTCATCAGCGCAATCCTGCCGTTTTGCAGACAGAAAAGTTAGACAATTGTTACCACTTAACCCAACAGACATCGCAGGATTCTTTGAATTGAGTGTAAAATCATTGGTATTGATTTTAACTAACAAATCAGGATTAAAGTCTACACACCACTGGTGTTGAAAGAAAAGGTGTAGGATTTTTGAACACCAAAACTAGAATTGAACTTTAATACCAAATTGAAATAATGGTGTTAGATTTTAACACCAAAGCGGAATAACTTCAACACCAAGAGTGGAATTGAACTGTTCAATTCCATACCCTGGTCTTAAATAACACCGGGTGGTGTTTTCCGATATAGATACCGAGAAAGTGTTAAAATTAAATTAATTTAACACCCTTGTTTTGCACTGTACAAATTAAACCACCAAACTGAAAACCTGAAAACTTTACATGTAAATCCACATAAGGATTTAAATTTATTATTAAAAAAAAGAATCAAAACGCTAAACCCAAGAGATAATCAAATGATTGCAGGGCCCTCAATAATTAGATAATAATATTAACACTATTTACGCTATGGGTGATAACTATTTCATCATCATTATGTACACGAATGATATACCGTGTTCAAAAAGTTCGTCCCACCCCTATCTGCCTAATCAACTGCTCATATGACTACTTTAGTAATAGCGCACTCTGTTTTACCAACCAAATTTACATGTACTGGATGTATACTAATGCATCCAGCCTGCATAAATTGATCACACCTTTTGTTGGGCTGAGATACATGGTCATACATTGAAAAGGAGGAATTTAAAGGTCTATAAACCTCAGACATTTAAAGATATGGTGCCCAACAAGACCAACATTAGCTTGGAGAAGGAAAGAGAACTGGCACAAACAATTGACAGACGTAAACCCCATAGAAAAATTATAGTCTATTATGAAAGAAAAAGTATTGAAACTCAATACTCGAAAACAATAACTCAAGGGGGGATCCTAGACATGAATAAGGACCTCCTTGCGTCATTAGTGAACAATAACCGGACCAAGCGTGTTTCACAGGTGATCGACCACTAAGGAGAGATACATTTTTTAATAAATTGGGAAGTGACATCTCTAATAATGCCTAGATATGAGAAAATTAACAAAATAACCTAAAATGCATGGTGCAAATTGAATTTTAAACACAATAAAATGCTTTTCTGTAGGGAGGGGGGGGGGGGGCAGAACGAACTTTTTTAACACCGTATCCAAAGATTCTATCTAGCGAATATCACCTTTTCATACTCACTATACCGGGTAAATCATGCATTTTAAAAGACCAGCCAATTACAAACCTGGAAAAAGGTAACAATATTTTGTAATACTAACTAAATAATAGTATTCTGCTTTTATATAGCGCTGTACACATAATGTCTCTAATCACTTAACAGATTTATCAGTACAAACATTATTTTATACAAACATTCGCTTCATCATCCTTGTTTCCATTTGTTTCATTTATCGTAAGATTTATTGTCTTAGATAAAGATGTAATGCATTTGCAAATGTGTTGGGGTAGGGGTTAGGGTCAAAAGGACTCGAGCACTTTTCATATCGTATCGCGAGAAAGAGAGGAAAGTATGGCCCGGGGTTAAAGTTCACTTTTCTTTCAAATTATTGAAATTTATTATTGTAAACCAACCATTTTTTATCATCATTATGTAAACGAAAGATAAAAACTCCATATTGAAAATATCTAATTTTCATCATGACTGTAATAAATCATGCCCTTCCAAAGGCCAGCCAATTACAAATGTTGGAAAGGGTAGCCATAAAAGGTATTTGCATGACACACATTATACTTGTTTTCATTTTCCTTATTGGAAGACCTACTTTCTGGAAATATAAACTAAATAAGTCTAACGGCCACGCCACGCCGTCTTCTATTATAAGGAAATAATAGAATCGAGCTCCGAGTGAAATCAGGTTTTTGTATTGGTCCGCTAGCTATATGACTTTCACTCGGGGGTGGGGTTAGTCTCAAATAGACCACTGTATCAGTGTATGATATTATATTATTAAAATATAAAATACAAAGAGACAAATCCAGAAATAAAGTGCTTGGACACAATTTGAATTACGATGTCACTTGGTAATTATTTAATTAATATGAATGACAAATCTCATCCATCAAATCAGAATAATAGAAATAATACAATTTATATATAAATGTTGCAATAAATATAATTGCAAAGTATTCTTAATAGTTAAAGGGCGACTTAATTCTTACTTAATTAGTTACAGTCTAATGGGGAAGGGAAGGGATAGGTTAATGGAAATGAAGTTAGTAATTATGGCCACTTAGCTCGCTGATATTTTGATCGAGGACTTGACTTGGAACGGGATGCGACTGGGACGAACTTGGACGAAACTTGGAGAAACTTGACTTGGAGGAACTTGACTTGACAGGAACAAAGCTGGACGGGATTGGTAGGAACGAAGCTGGACGTGACTTGGTGGGACTGGAACTTGACGGGTACGGAAATGAAGCTGGACGTGACTTTGGACTAAACTGGATACAGTTCTTTATTATGTTTCACAGACACTTTCCCAAATGACTGGAGCTGGAGTTGACATGGAGTTGACTTTAAAATACGGAAGGTGTATTTTAGAATTGGCTCAACTTGTCGAAGTGTATTGTATACTGGATATTTGAAGTTGAAGCACTGATGAGTTAGGGATGGATTAGAAGGAGAAAGGTTCCGGGTGGGGACGTTCCAGGTGGGGGTTTCCAAGTGAGGGGGTTCCAAGTGAGGGGGTTCCAAGTGAGGGGGTTCCAAGTGAGGATTGCATGCAAGGGATGGGGTTCTTATACCTCATTACATATTCACAATCTCGATTCCGAGATCTCCTCCTACAAAATATTCTTACACTAAACTTCACTATTTCATTATAATTACAGTAGGTGACTGGGCGGGCATAACACTTGATGGACACTCGAACAGTCGTCCTGAACAATTTATCCTAACATTCTGATTGGGCGAAAGTAAAAATAAGGGGAAGGAATAGAAAAGACAAAGGCTCATTGGACAGTTGGGTATATCCCTGCTTCTACTTCCTGCGCTGACTCAACTCCTTTTCCAAGAAAACAAATGTTTTGTCTACCAGCCCAAACTGGTATCCGCAGAGGCAGAGGGACAATTTATATGTTTGCTTATAATCAAAGATTGTCAACATTAACTTCCTCTCTCTGTGTTTCTAATCTTGGGGTAAATAAATCTAAGTCTTAAGTTTTGGCAACACTGGTTGAATAGGGGCTTTGTCTACTATAGGTCATGTACCTTTTCTATGTGAACAGATTTAATCCTAAGTTTTCATTCATGTGAATGGACCTAAACTCCAATAACATAAGGGGCATTCTCATTATCTACAAACATCCTATTCTTGGAATATTTGGACAAGTGGAAATGACCAGGTTTCATCCCACTATAGTTTGTTGACCTCCAGTAGAGAGGATGATGAATAGGAGAGAGAGAGAGAGAGAGAGAAGGGGGTTACCTGGTTTAAAGGGGGATATTTCTACTTCGCTACATAAGGTTTGTGATAAATCAGTGGCGTAGATCCAAAGGGAGAGGGGGCAAAGGGGCACGTTTATTTCTCCAATTGTATTGAGAGAGAGATAGAGAGGGAGGGGGAGAGAGAGAGATAGAGAGAGGGGTGGATTGGTGGCCCAGGGTTCAAATTCAAATTTCTTTCTTTGGAATTTATCTTACATGTGATTGCCATGCGACGGTACGTAAAAAATGTCGTTTATTGTCATCAAAATATTTTCAAATAGCATTGAAATGACGGTGAACAAAAAAGAAGAATAACACATCGCGGGTAATCGTGAAAATATTCCTCTCTCTCCGCTAAATCCCCCGAACAGTGGAATCACGAAGAATAATCAACTGTGACACGAATCATTGTTAAATGTGAGTCCTAGCTGAAAGAGTAAATTGTCACGTCTTGGTAGTATACAAGAGTAGCAATGGTGACCGACTACTGCTAACATTCAGCAACCTTGCCTTTTCTCTACTGACCCGTTAGATATATTTGCCAGTGGATCTGGAATATAAAGGGCGCACTATCTTAAAATAATTCCACTGTAAAGTTATCGTGACCACAATGCTTTTTGGAATGAAGTAGCAAATCTTTACTTCTAATTTCAACTGCAGCTACTGGTTACAAACATAGAGATTGCCCTATATTCTGCCCCCAATAATCAACATATGCTATATTTTCATTATATAAATAGTGTTTCCTTCTTCTTCCTTGCTTCCAGGTTTTTTTGTTGTTGTTGTGTGTATTGTAACACTTACTTTCTGGAATAAGCTACAAATTGTTGTAATTTAGCGGCATAGCTTCCAGGGAGGGAGGGGGTATTGCGAGATAGAAAGAGAGGGATGGGTATGGTCCAGGGTTCAAATTCAGTGTTCTTTCATATTATTAAGCCTGGTACTGATTAACCTATTTGTCATGTGACTGCCATTTGGCGGTTCGATATGAATGGTATCGCAATGTGTATTGTCATCAAAATATTCAAGTAGCATTGAAGCGACGATGAACAAATAAGAGAAATAACTCATCGTCGTTCACTTCTCTTCCTCTCCCTCACCTTTTATGTTAAATCCTCTGAACAGTTGAATCAGCCAAGCTGAATCAACTGTAACACGAATTATTATGAATCGTACCTGAAAGAGGAAATTGCCATGTCATGGTTGTAACAAATGGCGAACGATTGTTGCTTATTCAACAAGAAACGTTGCTAACTTGTGTGCTCCTTATTCTCCTCATATGTATTATCAAACATAAAGCTGTACCTAAGAAATGATCGACAAAAGCCGTATCAGGACAATTACCCCCAGAAAATTACCCCTCGGAGAATTACCCCCCGAGGACAATTACCCCCGAGGATAACTACCCCCCCCCCAGGACAATTCATTTCAGTCTTTTCAAATTATTCAATTCAATGAGAGGGGGGGGGGTGGAGGTTGCCAAGTTCCCCCATAGTTTTGACACCGAGTCAAGAAAAGAAATTACATTTCTTAGAAATAATTTAACAATAAATTGCGCGTAGATGAGTACGCGTTACAGCCTCTCTCACCAACAATGGTACAACAAATAAATTAAGATGTAAGATTTCATTTATTTAATTTTAATTTGTAATCATCTGATCGTATATTTGTCTTTGTATGTATACTGGGCCCTCACCCATGATCCAAAATTACTGTTTTCTGTACGTTATATATATATTTTTTTTTTTGTCATGCTGAAGTATAATGTTTTCTTGTACAGTAAATTATTTTGAAATAGAACGTACGGTGCCATGTCAAAAGAAAATAAATTTCCGCTCTCTGGTAATTCATCTCATTTGATTTTTTAACTCTAACTCAGCGTTTTTTAACCGGGGTGCCGCAAGAGAATGTTAGTAATATTTGGAAAACGTCGATGTCGCTCGCTGACAATATTTTGACGGCAAGGCGCCCGAATATATTATATCTTTTTTTTTCCCGAGATTACATTGTTACCACACTCATTACATTTAGAAACATGATCAATAAGGGCAACGAGAGGCCCGAATATCCTCATATTCGTGTATCAAGGTCATGACCGAATATCTCACTTTTTATTCATGTACATACGGCGGGAAGGTGCCCGCATACAGATACATGATCTACATTTGCCACTCTCCACCCAGGTGTTAAATGGGTACCCGATAGGTTGCGAAAGTTAATGTTGTTTGACTAGCAAGTGGCGCTTGTAAAATGACGACTGGGTGGATTGCTCCCCAGGGAGTGGAGAATGTGCATTCATTGTGTGCGAGTAAGCATGAATCCGATGACCGGGGTAATAATATATCTGTATAAAGCGCATTGAGAGGGTATGCGGTCCTGAAATGCGCTATATAAGGACGAATTATTATTATTGTTATTCATATCGTTTCTAGTGTGTTGATTACAAACTAATTTTTTACCAGTTTGAAAATGTCTTCTCCTTTTTTATTCTCAAATGTGCTCATACTTGTGTACATAGCACTTGACGAGTGCCATAGTCATGCAAACAAAAAAGGCTGTGATGTCTTTGGGATGTGGGAGAAACTTTTCAATTTTTACGAGGGAACCGTGACTATTAAAAGGTTGAAATAACGCTGCTCTAGAGAAATGTATTTCTATGCATTTTAAGAAGCGCTGGACAATTTCCTACAACTTACATTGTTCGTGGAAATTACAACTCAACTGGCGTTGCATAAAATGAGGAAGATAACGTGCTAGAGTTTTTGAACGAATATGGGTTCATGCATGGAATTTTAGGGGCTCGTAGCCATATCTCTCAATGTGTGAGATCGTATTTTGCTATTGAATCCTGATTGTCCAACAGGGGTAGCTGTTCTCGGTGATAATTGTCCTCAAGGGGTAGTTGCCCTCGGGGGTAATTGTCCTCGGAGGGTAGTTGTCCTTGGGGGGTAATTTTCCGGGGGGTATTTTTCCGGGGGGTAATTTTCCGAGGGGGACATGTCTTTGGGGTGTAGTTGTCCTCGGGAGGTAATTCTCCAGGGGGTGATTTTCCGGGTGGTAATTGTCCCTGGGTTAGTTTTCCGGGAGGTTATTTTGCGGAGGGTGATTGCCCAGGGCGTAATTGTCCTAGAACCCTTGAACAAATATTTAGCGGCGAATCAGCCAGTCGGTGAAGGGGGAGGGGGGGGGGGGGCGCAACAGGAGGAGGGGATCATCCTTTTTTGTTATCTAACATCCACCCCTCCCCTCTTGATTTGAACACCAAACACCCCCTGTTTGCTCAGAGGGGTGCTTGCACACCCAAAATACCCCCTCGCTACGCCAATGAGGTTCAATGAACTTTCAAATGGAATTAAAACCAACAAATCTAGTGACAAGGGGCATGCTGGGAAGTACCAATACTCAACTGTACTTTTAACAAGACATTGATTTTTTTTGTTATCATGTAGATGCAGAACTGAGCAAAAGCTGCCATAACGGCCATATACCTGCTCTTCTAGGAGTGAGCCACCACATCTTCAGATACCAGGTAAATTATTCCCTGTTGTGATTTATTGCTGGTAAGGAGTTGCTTTTATGAATGCATGACATAATTTGTTATTGTGAAGGTTTACAAGAATGTATCGCTGATTACACTTAACCTTTATGACAAAATGTGTATCGGGTTTCATGAACACCTATATATCTGGTGTAAAAAATATTTGTCATGACTTTTGCCTCCACCATCAAGTTTTAATTATTTAATGGTTAGATGGACTTTCTTCAAACTTTAATAGTATATGGTGCATTTCAGAGGACACATGAACCAAATATATTTTGGGGTCTTTTGGCTAAAGGTCACAGGCCTGTCCAGTATACTGTAAACAAATTAATAGTTATCAAGTGAAGTGAAGGGATTATTATACAAACAAAATGATTAAATCCACATACAGAACTTTCCTTGCAGACAGATGAAAATGTGTTACGCATGGGGGGGGGGGGGGGGCTTGGGATTATATTCCACTTGACTGTCGTAAAATAATGAAATAATTATATAATTAATACAAACATGCTGAGAAAGACCATCCCTTTTCTGGTGTTATAATGTTACAGTAAGTATTGTTGAGTAAATTCGGAGTACATTGAGTAATCTTTCTTTATTGCTTTATATTTGTGTCCACATAGGGTGGTGACCAAACAGGACTAGCCATCTTTGTGAGCACAAACGGAAGCTCCCCTCTGCATGCCAGAGAGTTCTCACTTGTCGTTGATGGAACACCAGTGTGCAGGGTGGGGGATCTGTTGACAGTTGCAGCATGCTCCCTTTCAGCATTATATGTATTTCACCTGCAGTACAAAAGCACATTGCAGCGAACATTTGAATTCTGTCAAACCGCTCTACTCCAAGTGAAGGACAAGTGCCCCACTGACAAGCATGTCCTCACTTTAATGACAGGACTACATAGGAAGATGCCATGATTCTGTTTTTTGGTGTTGATAGAACTGCAGCATAATGATTGACAAAGTACATTTTCTGGCTCAAAACCGAGTATCAAATTTGTCCATGCACCTCGAGCCCGATTTAATGGACATTATAGCTTTGTATTTGCAATCCCAATCTATATAAAACAATACGTGCCTTCGCAGTTGTATCATCGCAACGATTTAAATATCTTCACGATTATCATCAATCAAATTATAAATGTATTCGTTATGAAGAAGCCTGCAGCATTAACTTAGAGAAAAACATTCTGTGATACATTCTGTGATACAATGAACCTCACATTTTAAATTAATTGTAATGTTATTATGTTTGAAGAAGCCTACAGTATTAACTTCGATAAAAATCATTCTGTGATATAATATGTGTTAAGTACCGTTATGAGATGTTATAAAAAGAACATAGAATCAATGGGTTTCAAATTTCTCTGAAAATCTGAAAGGTTAGAAATATTGGGAAGCTGAAATAATTATTATATTGTACAAGATAGATATGTATGTGTGAACAGTATTTTTACAAAAATTGTTAGCACTTGCAATCCGCTTTCAGTTTAGAATAAAAAACTGGTATGACAAAACAAAGCATAACATTTGTAGCACAAATTAAAATGTTGTCAAGAGGTAAAGATCAATATGTATTTATAACAGTATTGTTCTAAGATGGTTAGGACTTACAATCTGATTTTGGATAGACTGTCTTATGGACCTTCATATTGCAGTTTTAACAAGGTTTTGAGCCTTTACTATTGCTTGAATATTGCTGCTCTGCATGCGCAAGAATATTGTTTTAAATTCAAATATATGAGCTTCATGATAGTTACAATGAAAAGGGTATATGAAAGACCTCAACATGTAATTCAATGTATTTTCATGAAAGCCTAAAGCGTTAACTTAGATTCTTTTAAGGTACTGGTTAACTTTGTTTTCATGTGCAAATACACCAGTTGGATGGGTGAAACATATTTATGATTGTCTGCTTGCATAGTAATCTGTCAACATCTTATTGCTAACGGTCTAGTTTGGGGGCCAAGATACGATCAAAAATGAAAATAAAGAATATAATAAGTACACTGGCTTTGGAGAAGCATTTCATTGAAATGTAGGTTTCATACAAATTACAAATTCATAGATATCTTTATAGTTTGATGTTCTTTTCCAAAACTTTTGCATTTCTGGCCTTTGGTGATGAATACGCTAATGATTATCAACAATTTGAATCCTTATTAAACACTTGTTGCATTGTTGATCCTTGCGATGTTTAACAGTCACTTTAAGCATTTTTAATATAAAATTTAAACCATCAGTGTGTTCTTTACAGACATAACATGTTATAGCATAAACAGTTGAAACAAATGAGTGCTACCTGATATAATGTCCATCACAGATTAAAAATAGGCTGCATTAAAGATTAGCAATAGTTGAAGCTGAAATGATGTTGAGAGGTAATTATCAATATATGAGCATGTTAACATGATTTTTACAAAGATAGAATTTAAAATATGTATACAAGTTTCTGATTATAATTTATAACTGGTTTTGGATAGTATGCAAATGTTAACATTGATATTTGTCTGTTTGAGGAATTACCCAAATTGTGTGTATTAACTCTATGTAAAACGTAAAGCTTTTTAAAATTGTTTTATTATCTCACATGTGATATTGAATATTGGTGAGACTTGCATATTTTCTTCAGCCAGTTAATAAATGCTCTGTTGTGGACGGTTGAAAGCGCTTTGAAACATTTGTATAAAGCGCTATACATTGTATAAATTTAAATTATTAATGATCAATGTATGTGCATATTAACATTATTACAAAGATGATAAGAATTTAAAATCTCTATAAAAGTTTCAGATCAGAATTTATAACTGGTGCTGGATAGTATGATAATGTTAACATTGATATATGTAGGAATTGAACCTCTGAATTTTAATAAAATTGCATTTTTTAAAAGAAATTTGACTGTTTGAGGAATTACCAAAGTTGTATAAGTGTTCTACAACTTTATGTCAAATATGAATGAATTTTAAAAGCTTTTTTTAATTATTTTATTATCTCACATGTGATATTAAATATCGGTGAGACTTGCATATTTTCTTCTGCCATTTATACATGCTCTGTTCTGGACAGTTAGAAGCGCTTTGAAACATTTGTGTAAAGCGCTATATAAATTTGAATAAACAGACTATATAATGCATCAAAAGTAAATTTTTGTGTGACAACTTTGTGCATGACAAATTTGTTTTCAGCGATCCGAATGACTCGTCATGCAGTGGGTTCCCATCCAGTGGTGCATGACAAATTAATTTTCTTGCATGACAAATTATTTGTCAAACATTACGAATACATTTCTATGTATGAAAGATTAATTTCTTAGCATGACGAATTAAAATGAAAATTCATCAAATAAGACCACTTTTAGTCAAGCATGACAAATTTATTTGACAAATTAAAAGTTTCGGAGAGAGGAAAAAAATGAATGAGTGAGTGCGTGGGAACGAGAGAGAGAGTGATTAAGTGATACTGTGTTTGAATGAATATGAGTAAGAGAGAGGGGGGGGAGAAAGAGATTTACTAAGAGCGAAATTAAAATATGAAGTGAAAGAGAGAGAGAGAGAGAGGAGGGGGGGGGGAGACCGACAGTGTGAAAGCGAATGGCTGAAGGAGCGATAGACAGAGAGAGAGAGAGAGATTAACTGTCATTGTGTACCTGCTATTATGTATCCCAGAAGCGAAAGAAATTGAAATATGCCATGTCTCGAAAAATCATGAGAACGAGAGGCAATATCGAGATTTCATAACTGCCTCGATCACTACAAGGTAGATCTTGCGTAAACCATTGAGGAACTATTCTTTTCAGGGGACACTGCTGCTTTTGTATTCGGACACAGTGAAGCTAAGCAAAAAAAAGGATTCCTAGTTTATCTTCCCCGCACACAATATTTTGGCACCCGCCCCCCTTTTTTTAGGGGGGGGGGGGCAATTTGATATTTTTAGTTTCAGATAAATATATAATTCAGTGATATCTTTAGTGTAGATCTGAAATAAGTTTAAGAGGAAATACATAGTTTATACACAAATATTTCATATTTTATTTAATGTATCAAACTACAATTGTTAGGAGTGTTTAAAGGGGGACTTAATTAGAGTCTCAAAACAAGCATGAATTTTATCACGACACCATGAGTGGTCAGTCCCATCTGTCCCACTAGCGGTTTCAAACTTAGTCCTAATGATTATAATTATATTCTTGGGGGGGATGGGAATTAGTCTTAAATGTATTTTTTTAAACCAGAAAATGAAACAAACTAGGTATGTGATTTAATTTTCCTTTCCTAATAATTAGTTTTTAAAGTGGTCGAATATCGCAAATTTGTGTAGAGCGTTGTCGACGACTCGCCAGGTGACCTAATTAGCTTTAGGGTGTGTGCTAAAGGGCATTATACAGTCAGAACTTCGGGGAGGCTTTGTTTATTCACATCCAACTGCCGGTAAAAACATGAACAAAGCCAACAGTCACATGAATACACACTCACACGCACACACACACGCGCACACACATACACACACACACGCGCAAACACACACAACATAGAACGAAGGGTGCGGCCGCGTGTGCGTGTCAGTATGTATATGAGTGGTGCATTCTTATCATTTCTGGGCAGCCCACACTTGCATATCCACTGCCATGACTGCAAGTTCCTTCGATAATTTTTGCTGCATATTAAGGTTGTTGTTTTGAGGGGGTGGTGTGGCGGCAGGGGTGTACGCCGGCATCAACATCCACGATACGCTGGATGGGAACGAATGAAGAGAGGGATTAAACTGAGGGTGTGCGTCAATGGAATGAGTTTGAAAATGGGTTTTTAGTGCGAAAATAACGACCATTAGTTGTCGAATCGTTTTAAATGATTTCAATCACCTAAGTAATAGTCTGATTTCCAGACCCTTGAACCAAATGGTCGTACGTATTGTGCTGCAATTTTTTTTTAAATATAGGCCGTTACAAGTAGTGGCCCAATAAACAAATTCACGTGAAAATCACGTCAATATCAAGGTATCGACTTGAACAGATTTACGTTCTTCAAACACTTGACATTTACGTGATTGTTTTAACACGTTTCTTGCACTATAGGTCACTTATAAAACACGTAGGTCTACACTAAATCAAGCGAGCGACACTGGAATATCACCATTATAATAACGTGATTTTTCCTTCCTTGGAGACCATGGTTTGTTAACGTATACTTTAATACTCCCGTTTTTGTCTGGTTAGGAAATTACAACTTCATAACGAAATTATCACAATCCATAGAAGTTTTAGAATCGCGTCACAGAAATACGTGAAGCGTTAGTGATAGTTTTAACTATCTGCGTGAAATTCACGTGAATATGTAAAATGTACGTCGAAGAGGAAATATGTTATTGTAACCCGGGGGTGGTGGGTGCAAACATCCCAGAAGAAAAAGTTGCAACTGGTCCAGTTGATGAACCAGTTAATGCCAACTGGTAACCCTGGAAATTGAACTGGGCTAAAAAATCCAGTTGATCCAGGCCAGTTGGAATTCAACTGGTCTAGCTTAGCCAGTAGAACTTTTTGGTAAAACTTCCAACCAGTTGAACGGGAACAACACTTCAATACTGGTACGTCTGTATTTCCAATGTAAAGGCATAGGTAATAAGTAGACTTCAATAATGTAATAATCTAATTCTGTTCATATACTTGTATTTCATTGAAATTATTTTAGTTCATAGTTAATGTTTCCAGTATTCATGTTTAATTACATGTAATGTATACGCAGTAGCGAAATATCCTGATAACTCGTAATTTATATTTGTAGTACTTTCGAAATTAATTGCATAAACTAAATCATCAGTAATTAAGAAATATGCTGTAAATTCAGATAAATTGTTAAAAAACCTAAATCTGCACACATCCTATATTCAATATGCAAATTAATTGATGTCAACTGGTTCAACTGGAAATATGCCAACAGTCAGTCATCAACTGGTGCAACTGGAAATATGCACACAGAGCAGTTATCAACTGGTGCAATGAAAATATGCCAACAGTCAGTTCTCAACTGGTGCAAATGGAAATATGCGAACAGTCACGGGATTATCACCACGGAACTTAAATGGTCACTGTGAAACCATCAAGACACCCACAAATAACTCATTTTTCACACCAAAAAAATAACAGATTCACACCTAAGATTAATAATCTGTTTGAGTCACGAGATCATCACCACGGAACTTATGGTAACTTTGACCACTATTTAAAAAGGTGTTTTAAGACACCTAATAATTACTAATTTTTGACACCTAAATATCACGGATTCACAGCTTTAATATATTAGTAATCAGTTTAAGCCACCAAGAAAGCTATGGTAACTTTGAAACCATTTAAAAAGGTCTTTTAAGACACCTAATAATTACAAATTGTTCACACCTAAAAATCAAGGATTCACATCTTAGATTAGTAATCAGTTTTAGCCAGGTGATCATCACCAAGGAAGTTATGGTAACTTTGAAACCATTTAAAAGAGGTGTGTAAGACACCTCGGAATTACTAATTTAATACAACCAGAGATTCACGGACAGAACAAGATGATTAGCCGGTGTAAGTAACGTGATTATTACCATCAACCTTGGATAACCTGTGAAACCAATCGATAAAGGTGCTTAAAAGACTAAATAATTATTTATTTATCACCACCATCGGATAACGGATACAAAAACTCGTTGCTTGGTAAAGTGGTTATTTGGTCATTAACACTTGATTTACAGAGGTAAGTGGAATCACGTTATTACAGTCGCGTGATAAATTGGTGGTTTTAGGTGAAATGAAAACGTTTACAGAAGTACCTTTTTATGAATGAAGGCACGTGTCGATAATGTTTAAATCTAGTTCAAAAGGCAGCATACTTTAAAATCACTAAAAATACACTCCCAAAAGAGGTTATTTTTTAGTGTTCTGTTATTGATGTAGACAAATGTTCATGTACATGTTACGGCTCAATTTATTTATCTTATGACCAAAGAAAAACAGATATCAGTCAGTCACTCAATAGTGTCTGAAGGTGAAGTCTAGAAGGTAAACGAGTTTCCTTGCATACTTTGAATATTAGGACACTGCTAATGTTTGAATTTCACAGATAGGACGAACATGACGTATTCATAATATTTCCTGCAAAGTTCTACAGAATTCCGGGCTGCAGAAGGGACATCTTTAAATTTGTATTTGATGGGAACTTAATTAAAGTCTCCAAACATGCATGAAGTTTAATCACGATATGATGAGTAGTCAGTTCCATCTGGGTCGAATGTTTTACTCTGTTCTCTTTCGTTTTAAATACTATACTTATTTTTGTTGGAGGTGGGGGTAATTTTTTTCTTGAGTGTCGTTATTTAAACTCCAAAAACGATACACACTAGGTATGTGAACTTAATCAGCCTGAATTTCGTCCTTAATTAGTCTTTAAAAATGGTAGAATATCGCAAATTTAATGCAGCGCGTTGTCAGCGGATATGCCCTTTGCTTTCAGCTGTAGACGCCCTTCAGCTAAAGAAGAACTTTTCAAGTCACTTACTTTTTTGTTAAGGTATAGAAACTACATGGCAAGTGCTATTGAGACAATTTATAGTAACTGTATATGCAGGCCTACCGTTTCATTTTTAATGATATAGAGTGCAGATGTATTGAAGATAATTTGTTTCTTTTTCGATAATACATACTTTCAAACAACCTGACTATTAACAATAACACCACCAAACAAACACATTAGAGAACTTTGTATATTTGAGTATATCTATGTATAGTATATGAACATAAGAAACATGCTGTTGTTATTGTTTTAAGTTGCAATGCTTTGATTTCCTCACATTCATTAAAACACCGCATCCCGAAACCACATGCACACACCCACACTGACGTTCAGACACAAACATCAACTAACAGTAATACAAAGCCCTCTAAATTGAGGTGAACAGGAGCACTTCTAATACTAACAAAATATATCATTTTAAAAACAGTATGAACTACTCACTTTGTTTGTATACTCAATCAGTAGGCCTTTAAGTGCAGGTCAGTGACGTCCTGTGCTGCCTTTAGTTTAAGTACAAGATGAGTTGTCTTGATGTAAAGATACTTGAGTCATACATGAACTGGTTAGGACTTCTAAGGACGTTGTTCGTGATAATATTCCGTTTACTAAATCCCCGCTCAACGCGTACGACGTTCTAAAAACGGTTCAAACGGGTGTAAAGTGTGAGAACGAAGAAAACTGAATCACAATTCCAGCCAAATGTTGAAGTGTCCGATTTTGCTTTCATTGAAATCTCCTCATTCTCAAAATGCGATGTAACTTGCTTTAGTTGAGTAAGTATGAAAGTTATCCACAGTCAACTCCCTGTTTCGAAGAGACCGACCTGCAGCAGCCAACGAGGAAGTACAAACAGGCAGCGTCAACAAATCTAAATGAACGCGATCAGGTTGAAGAAAATATATATGAATTTTGACAATACCTCGCTTGCATGAATAAACATTATAAAGTATTCGCGTCGGGTTTCGACGTTGCACTGCAGGGGTGGTTAGGAGTCTTTCGAATTCGGGGTGCACCAACAAAATAATAAGATGGAACCAAAAAATGGTAACCTCAAAATATTTCAATGTAGTTTAAAGGGTAAATATTAAGTGAAAACAATACACACTTCATATATTAGAATAGAGAAAGAACATCATTTTGAAAGCGATGACAATGAGCAAGATTATACACTGTCGCTTATATACTGAGTTGGAATATTTTTTTCCCCAATTTATGGAATTATTTAAAAAATGAATCATTCATAATAGACTTAAATTATAGTATACATTCTTAGATTTTATTGAAAATAATTTGCCAGTGTTTGTTTTGCGTGACTACTAAGGCATGTGTTTGACACTATGCTAATCAACTAGGGGACCCGAAGTCCCAAATACAGTTTATTTTCAAATGATTTAACCTTGCACTGATAAGTTTATCTGACATGCGATATCCATGTGACGATGCATAAACAAATGAACACAATGTTGTTTATTGTCATGAAAATAGTCTATCGCATTGTAGAAAAACTAAAAATCGTGATATCATTCACTTCTCCCTTTCTCTTTCTCTCTCTCTTTCTCTCTCTCTCTTCTAAATCTTCCGAAGAGTAGAATCAACCGAGTAGAATCTTCAGAACATACTTGAAACATTGAACATATAATAAATCACACAAACGTTACATTTGCACAAGTTGATTCTTTCTTGTTCATGTTAATCCTCTATTACCAACAAACACTTGACAGATGCTACTAAGGGTATACTTGAAGAAAATGAAAAAATGAAACATTTTATGTTTTCAAGACATTTAATAACAAAATCCAAACGCTAAATCCGGGAGATAATGATAGGATTGCAGGGACATCACGGAGAAAACACTGTTGACGCCATCGCGTGTTAACCAACCATTTTTTTTTTCATCATCATTATGTAAGCGAATGATACAAACTCCATATTGAAAATATCTCATTTTCATCATGGCCTTGATAAATCATGCACCTCAAAAAACCAACCAATTATAAACATGGGAAAGAGTAGCCATTAGAGGTATTTGTATGTACTTCATCATCCTTGTTTCCATTTGTTGTTATTGAAATACCTACTTTCTGAAAATATGAACTAAATAAGGTTTGTGGTAAATCGGTGGCGTAGATCCAAAGGGAGAGTGGGCAAAAGGGCACGTTTATTTATACAATTGTATTGAGAGAGAGAGAGAGAGAGAGAGGGGGTGGCTGGTTTACCCAGGGTTCAAAATTAAATTTCTCTCTTTTGAATTTATCTTACATGCGATTGCCATGCGACGGTACGTAAGATAGTACCACAATGTCGTTTATTGTCATCCAAATATTTTCAAATGGCATTGAAATGACGATAAACAAATAAGAAGAATAATACATGGTGGGTTATTGTGAGAATATTCTTCTATCTCTCTCTCCGCTAAATCCCCCGAACAGTGTAATCTACAAAGTAGAATAAACCGTGAAACGAATCATTGTGAGTCCAAGCTGAAAGAGTAAATTGCCACATCATGGCTGTATAAAGAGTAAATTGCCACATCATGGTTGTATAAAGAGTAGGAATGGCGACAGACTGTTGCTTACATTCAGCAACCTTGCCTTTTCTCTAATGACCAGATAGATATATTTGCCAGTGGATGTGAATTATAGGGCGCACTATCTTTTATCAATTACACTAGAAGGTTATCGTGACCACAATCCTTCTTTGAAATCAAGTAGCAAAACTTTACTTCTAATTTTTAACTGCAGTTATTGGTAACCAAACAAGACAATTGCTCCATATTCTGTCCCCAATAAGCTGTGCATATGATTTGGCTTTATTACATGTAAGTAGCGTTTCCTTCTTTATC
Organism: Strongylocentrotus droebachiensis; assembly: GCA_035222895.1. NCBI lineage: Eukaryota > Metazoa > Echinodermata > Echinoidea > Camarodonta > Strongylocentrotidae > Strongylocentrotus > Strongylocentrotus droebachiensis. The sequence goes on along the minus strand of JAVYIG010002024.1, from coordinate 37,152 downwards.
CTTGTTTTCGGTTTTACACAAATATATATTATTAGTTTATTGTAAGACCGACTGTCTGGAATAAGCTAGATAATGTGGTAAATTATGAGCCTAGCTTTAGGGGGAGGGGCCTGGGGGTTAAGAGGGCATGTCTTTCTCTCCGACTGTACTGAGAGAGAGAGAGAGAGAGAGAGAGAGAGAGAGAGAGGGGGGAGGGGGGGGGGGGGGGGGAGGTGTATCACCCAGAGTTTATATTCAGTTTGCTTTCATATTATTAAGTCTGGTACTGATGTCATGTGATTGCCAATAAACGGTTCCGTATTGTAGGGCTGTATATTGTACTCAAAGCTAACCTTTGAAGTTCACCTTGTCTTCCTAAAAGTTGTACGTTCAATAAGTTGTTTTAATTGGCCTCTTTATTTTCTATAGAATAACGTGATCATAATAAATGATCAGAGTCATTCTGGGAGAGTCAAGGATAGACAAAACAATTGCTGGCATAGGCCAGAAATAGCGCGCGCCTTTTACAGCTGTTTAAGCGGTGCCTTTGTGAGACAGCGACATGTGAAATTTACCTCTGTAAAGAAACCGAAAATGCGCACAGCCAGTGAATCTACAACGGTGGAGTTATGCGCGCAGTAAGCGTGGGAACGCCGTGTGCAAGATTTTCTCACTTTCGACTTTATCTCCGCTCGGAGAAGTCCTTTTTCGAGAAGGCTCTACAATTGAGTATACAGATAAGTCTAAATAACGAGAGGAAATCCCAGTATATCGAAAGATGGGAAAGCGGAAATCAAGCCAGAGCCGGGTGGCCCGCCAACCAAAGATTGCTAGGCCTAGACAGTCTACAAGATTAAGGCAGTCTAGCAACGACACCACTCAAGACGTACTCGGCACCTCAACTCCCCGGCGGGCGGGGCGGCCAAAACGGGCGAGGCACTCGAGCGGTAACCCCAACAGTGGACGCTCAGCCACTACCGTATAAACCCGGCTCCGGAGACTGACGGACCACAATACAGTGGAAACGAGACAACTGGAGCGAACCAGTCATCAAGCCAGCCGCCTTCACATGCACAGCCAATGCAAGGTGAGGTAGACGTAGCTATGCAATCACATTTACCAGAAATATCACAATTTAGTGAAACAACAAGACATAGATTTAACAATCTTGGAAGCGAGAGGGAAAGCAACTTGGTGGTTTCCTTCCCCTCGATTGTACCAAACACCGGTAGCCTATACACTGTTAAAAAAATTCTCCATAAAAATACAGAAAAGTGCCTGCAGCAGAGTCTCGAGAACTCCTGTAATTTTACAGAACTTTGTTATCACAATTCACAAGTCATCAGTTTTTTAACAGCAAATATGGAGGTGATAAATACAAATTTTCTGTTTTTTATATATATATTTTTCCAGAACTCTAGAGAACTCCAGTTTTTTTTACACCATATTTGTAACCATAATTTAAAGCTGATCTGTTTAATAACATACAATCTGTAAGTGATTATAACATTTCATTTTTGTAAAAAAAAAAGACAGAAAAGTGTCTGATTCAGGGTTTACAGGAATCCTTTAGCTTTGCCACATTTTTCTTTTCACAATTTACAATTCATCTGTTTTTTAGCCGCAAATCTGCATATGATAAATGAAATTTATTCTTAAAAAAACAGAAAGATAACTTGCCGAACTACAAGGAACTCCTGTAATTTTGCAGCAGATCTACTATCAAAATTTACAGCTCATCTTTTTAATAACAAGCCATCTGTGATACATGAAATTTATCTTTAAAATAAAGACAGAGGAGTGCCTGAATCAAGGTTTACAGGAGTGCTTTAATTTGACTACATATTTCTCTTCAAAATCTACAGTCCATCTGTTTTGAAACAGAAAATCGGCATGTAAAAAAAAAATGAATAAAAAATAAACAAAAATAAAAAATAGAAAAATTATAACGGAATGAAAAAATAATAAAAAGGGCAGGGTGCTTGCAGAAGTCTCGAGAAATTCTGTAATTTTATAGCATGATTCATAATTTACAGCCAATCTGTTTTATAACATTTGTGTGTAATAAATGAAATTTCTCATGAAATTATTTAAATTATATCCTATAGAAATCCTACAAACATGTTCATGAAAAATCTGTAAGACCTTAATGCTAGAGTGTGTATGTACAAGTTACCATCAAAACACACACTAAAAAAATAAATCTTGTGACTGCTGCAGGCACCTGCTTTAATTTTACAGATACACAAGTCAGTCAAACAAACAACTGCAACATTTTGTAGTTTTTCAAGGGTTTATTTATCATTACCAATTACAAACATGTAAATACTGATCTGCAAGGAGCTTAATCAACAGTAAAACAATAAAAGCAAACTTCAGTAAGTAGCAAATATATCAAATGTAACAAAAACTATATGGCCTAACAAACAACTGCAACATTTTGTAGTTTTAAAAGGGTTCATTTATCATTACCAATTACAAACATGTAAATACTGATCTGCAAGGAGCTTAATCAACAAGAAAACAATAAAAGCAAACTTCAGTGAGTAACAAAGATATAAAATGTAACAAAAAACTATATAGCCTACGGGGTGCCCCCCCCCCCCCCCCCCCCATGATATGAAATCGTAAAGAGTCATGTTTAACCGAGGTATATCATTTATTGCTAATTCATGATCGACATGCCACCACTTCTGGCGCAAGTGAAATTTTATTTCCTCTCTCTCTCTCAAAAAAAAGGGCCTCCTGTATAGACAAGCATGACATTCATGCTATAAACCTGATAAAATTTATACCAAATAAAAGAGGAAGATACTCTTTTAGGACATACCACAGTCTTTGAAGAATAACATACATTAGAGATTATATAGATTTTTGAAAGTGGACTTTTTTTTTCTGACTCACCCTGTATAGATGCCTAAAGAAAAGGGCACCTGCATTCTTCATTCCTTTACAAAGATTATTTTGGCTCAAACCAATAATGAAAACCTTTAAAATCTGGAGGCATAGAACCTACTGCAACACATGACTTGTATGTGATTGGCATATTTAAACACATACAAAACATAATTTAACACATTTCTAAAAAAATAAATGATTGGCATGATCAGATATCATATTGCAAATAGTGTGAAGTGCAGAAAAATACAAATCACAGTCCAAGGATCATAACATGTCGCTCTTCTGGTTGGGTAGAAGAGAAGCCTTCCAATCAACCATCTAAACCAAATTCTAACGGGATCCCTAAGACCACTTTGAGGTGCTCTTTCAGATGTGCTATAACAATGCTAAAACTGTGCCGGGGGGGGGGGGGGGGTCTATTTCAAACATGTCCATTGTAACATAGAAAATGTAAACAAAATGCACACTAAATCTAACCTGATGATATTTTGATGCAATTCTGCTCGATTTGAGGGTCACACACTCAATGGTCGGAATTCACAAAGGAAGTTTAAGTTTAGACCATGGTTTATGCAGATTTTGTGTATGATTAGCTGACAAAGATCCAGTATAAATGCACGCTTTTGGCAAAGTACTAGAAATTCATGATTTTTGCCATGGTTTAAAGCTATGGTTTAAAATCATAGCAACAAGCATGAATTGAGCGCCCTTTGCCATACAGCGTGCCTTCATATTGGACCTTTCTCAGCATACACGCTAAATTAAGCGCAAATTATACACAAAATCTACATAGACCATGATTTAACCCCCCACAGAGTTTAAAGGAGAATGAAAGTCAGACATTTACATGATTTCAGTGAATGGAGAATACCAATGAGACTTAACAGTAAAAGTTTGAGCAAATTTGGATAATCCTTTTTTGGGTTATGGATTTTTGAAGTTTTAAAAAATCCTTATTATGGACTTCCTTAAGTTGGCAATTCCGCTAGAATTTGTGATGTCATTGTGCTCAACTCTCCATTGGTTATGTACAGAGAGTTTCACAACATTTTATTTTTATAAAATATTAAAAGGGCAATTGTATTGATTCTTTCAGACATACTGCAGAATTGATGTAGCCATGTCATACAAAAACAAAATACACTGGCGGAAATATTATTTTTGATGAAAATTAGAAAAAAGTGAAACTCTCTGTACATAACCAATGGAGAGTTGAGCACAATGACATCACAAATTCTGGCGAAGTTGCCAACTTAAGGAAGTCCATAATAAGGATTTTCTAAAACTTCAAAAATACATAACTCGAAAACAGATTATCCAAATTTGCTCAAACTTTTACTGTTAAGTCTTGTTGTTCTTCTCCATTCACTGAAATCATGTGACTGTCTAACTGTTATTCTCCTTTAAGCCTCCTTTGTGAGTTCGGGCCAAGAATATCAAATTAATATGGCCATCAGTTCTCATGATTGAAGATGGCATAATGTACATTATTTTCCTAAACAGCATACAAATGTCTATTTTTGTTCTCAAAATACCCACTTGCCTCAATGAAAAATATGTACATGTTTCCAATAAAAGATGAAGATGATGTACATAGCATAGCTGCCAACCTTTGAAAACACAAATTAGTACATACTCAGCACCTCAAAAATTTGTATTTTTCAACCGATCCTCTTCTCAACTATTTCAAAATGTAATATTGTTGTATCGCAGTGCGAGTGCGAGTCGCTTGCGATTTGCTAGCAACTGCTTACAAAGTAAATACTTTTTTGCTTTAAATTTGTTCTGTCAACATTATATTAAATTTAATATACATGTATGAATATAAGAACAATGCAGGTCCATGACAATTCATTTCAAGTACATAGCTAAGAGAGAGACATGGGTTGTTCTTATATCCATATAAGTACCTTGGACTACAAACTTTTTACAGATCTGCCAACCTCTGGGAATGAAAATTGTATTCTTTGGTCCCCAAAACTGATGTGCACTGCTCTTGCAGATGAAAAAAAAACAACAACATTGAAACACAGGTATAAACACAGTGGTTTTAACAACATGATTAAAGACATTGGATCACATTGCTATGATTGGGAGAAAACAAATTACTTGAAAGTTGAAGTTACCTGAAATACACATTCATCCAATTACCAATACTTATGTAAGTTTTATGAAATAGAGACATATAGAGATGATTTTTCTATACGATTTAACAAAAAACACCAAAAAACGAAAAAATCTTACTGGTTGGCAGCTCTGACATAGGTTTTCACACAAAACACAACTGAAATATTAAAAGGGAAACTAGCCATCTAAACTTGCATTGATAATGTACGTTCAAAACTGCCCACCAACGAGCCAAATGTAGCCAAAGTTGTGTGATATTGGAACACACATTGAGAGTTTGTACTGGTTCTGGTCAAGGAACATAGGAAAGAAATTATGTAAACCAACTATACTAAAAACAACCTTCAAAAGAACAAATATATATCAAATGATAGAGGAATACATATATAAGACCTAGTGAGGCTTTCTTCTCTCATGCCTATACAAATTAAAGTAAAATACAAGTAACATAGCAAACTGATCTGATAATCTATTGGCTTGTTTATCAAAAGCTTTTTTACCATCTTTTCTTCATGCATCATATCCTATTAAAAAAAATCTGCCAGTCACTTTTGGTCCATAAGATAAGCAATTTGCAGGTTGAAAGAGTAACATATGATTAATAACTTTCAAAACACTTCTATTTGCAAGCAGTTAAATCAGTTGCTATAGACTAATTCCCCACAGACCATCCATTTAAGATTTCATTCAGCCTGGTCTTTTTTACAGCTCACCAAGTTTTGCCAAAGTGTTATAAAGCAAAAACTACTATGAACATGTTGTGATTTTGATGTCAGTTACTAAAGTTACTAAAGGTATTTTTTTGCTACCCAGGGGTCCCTACAGATGGCCCGCACTGGGACCATCTGCGGGGACCCCTGGGTAGCAAAAAAATTTTCCTCGCAAGTCACCAAAGCCTAATGTGACAGGGCCTTAAGGAAATGTTGCTCTTACCAATGGTATTAATAAGTTGATCTGTGTGCTATCAGAAGTGTGTCAGGCATTGTTCATGGGACACCCTGTATACATAGTTGAAGAAAATCAACATTCAGGTTCGCTTTCAGGAAGGCTGGCGAAAGAATCAGTTCTTCTACTGAAGGGACTGGTAGTGGCTGGACGTCAGGCTCTGGGGATAAAAGCCAGTACATCCCGGTGAATTGGCCACAAGTCTTTAGTTCATTTTGAAGCCAGTTGCGGTCATCATTGGTAATACTCCTCGTAAGAGGGTTATAGTCCTTTGGTGGCGGGTACATCTCATCAACAGATTTAACGGTTGCTGGTCCCTTCTTCTTACGCCACTGGCATTCAACGTCTGTCCTGCTGATGTTGTGGATGCCAAAGATGATGAGGGTTGCTGCGTGGCTGCACTTGTAGTGACCACGCGGACAGTCGCACCTTGACGAGGTAATGCTCTTCTCACCCAGCTGTACCTACAAATTAATTTGAGAAATAAAAAAAGAGAAAACCAATTAGAATATAATAACAAAATAGCACTGAAAATGCCAATTAAAGTCATAAAGTTATTTAAAAAATAATGTTAATTCATTGTGTAATCCATCCATGTAAGTAATTATTATATAGAATTTTTAAACAATAAAATACAGAACATATTCATAATATATGTTTTCACTGAAAACAAAACAAAAATGGGTAAAGCACACTGGAGCTGGCCATCGTGTATGAGGCTGTAATTTGTCTTTAGTTACGTTAGCTCTGATTCTGAATCTGAAGTGAAGGCAACTGGCTTTCGACCTTGACTATTTTCCTTCATTTTTTAAAGGATATGATCATATGGATGGAGTAAATGATAATCATGTTCAATGAGTTAGTATTCAAACCGAGAAATAAATCACGGAGTTCATGTCACAAACTTTGCAAAGCCTAGTTCAATTTCAAACCCCCGACAGTCGTTGAATTTACTGTGCACAAACACAAATATGCGCGAGTGGGACTACAGACAGTAGTCCCACTCGCGCATATTTGTGTTTGTGCATGTGAAGACATGACATTTTTTCGTGAACTACAAAACTCACCACAACGTTGTAACTTTTGTCTTTCATGCTGGCTCTAACAACTCCACGTAGTTCACCTGGAAAATAATCAAATTTCTCTACATGGTCTGATTTGTAGTGGTTTTCCCCTCGTTGCAGTGATTTCGGCTCGTCTGAAAAAAAAGATGCTAAGGCTGTTATCGAAATGGCGTCCATATTTGCTTATGCAAAGTCAATGCAAAAAGTCGCACGCGCGATGTCGGGCGGTTCAGCCACGCATAGCAACCTTTTGTGTAGAGCCAGTCAAGCGGTCGTCTGGGGGCAGTGACGTCACGGCTTCGGTACTCTATAGCTGGCGCTGGCCCGGCGCGCGGTTCGTTCTGATCTGATCGATCGCCATGCATGCATATATGGGCGCGAACGAAGTGCACGCATGCATGTTACACGCTATCGCTAACGGTAACAAAAAAGTTGGCGGCAAGAAAAAAGAAAAGAAAGAAAAAATAAAATAAAAAAACAGAAATCTGAATAAGATATGAAAGCACTATTAAAACTTCCTGTTAGAAAAAAGAAAAAAAGAATAGAAAAGAAGAAAAAGAAGAAGATTAAGAAGATGCAGAAAAATTACGGTACCGGTATAGTTACAGTTTCAGTTCGTGGGAGTTCGTGTTGTTTTTATGGCATAAAAAAAAAAGATTTCTGAGAGGTCTACATGAACTTTGAAGTATATATATAATTATGCCTAGCCTACTAAAATTTAGGCCTATATAAAGCATAACCTCTGATAAAAGCAGACTAATTTCCGGTAAAAACGAAATCTTCTTTCCCTTTTAAATGTGCCCGAATTCGGCAGCTTGAGTCAATTAACCGACAGAAAGGTTTTGTATTTTTACCGCAAATTATTTTACGTTGTTGAGTTTAAGGCATTAAAAGGCAGTTAAGGTCTTTTTTTTTTTAAATTGAAAAGGGTATTTTGTAGAACATTAAATATCTATAGGGGATCTGAATGTCCTTGAAAAAAAACCCTCATCAACTTCTTTTTTAGATTTCTGTCAAATTGCAGTGAAATTCAGCTATTAATTTTACAGAATTGTTTACGGTATTTTCCTCTATAAATTCTGTCTTTTTTATTCATTAAACTAAATGAGATTGCTTTGAATAAATCGACACTTTGTAGAATTAAAAGCAAAATCTGCTTAAAAACATAGGCCTACGAATTTCCATAAAGAAAAAAACAATCCTTTTTTTAGAGAGGGAGAGAGATCCGTCCTTTTCACAGCAGAAAATGTCAAGTAACATTAATTATCAGAGTGGTTCTGTATTATTGTTTCCTGTATTTTTTTTATTCATTAAAACATGAGGTTTACTTTGAATAAAAAGACACTCCATTTATTTACATGGGATCTTCTTTTTAGAGATCTGTTAAATTGCAGAAAGTTTCTAGTTTACATTTTTACAGAATGAATCTGTATTTTAATTTCTGTAGATTCTTTCTTTTTATTCATTAAAACATGAGGTTTACTTTGAAGAAAAAAAACGCTCTGTAGAATCATAATAAATCTGCATATTGGATCTGAAAGCATACAGAATTCCTATTAAAAAAAAACATCTCCCTTTCTTATAGAAATCTGTCCTGTTAAATTGCAGAAAATTCCAGTTACATCAATTTACAGAATGGTTCTGTATTTTTGTTTTCTGTAATTTCTTTTTTATTATCCGTTAAAAAATGAAGTTTTCTTAATAAAAAAAGAACATTCCGTAGAATTGTAAAAAATCTGTATATGGGATCTGAAATCACGCAAATTGCCTGTAAAAAAACAAAATCTTCATTTTTTCTAGACATTTGTCCTGTTAAATTACAGAAAATTTGCTGTTACAACACTTTAAAGAATGGTTCTGTATTTTTTTCTCTGTAAAATCTACTGTTTTTTTTAACAGTGTACGCTGGCTTTCAATTACAAATTACACACAACGAGAGTGACACTAGGCCTAGAGCTAGTCATAATTTGAGGGATAATGAAGCCCATCCTCCCACACGGGCAAGCAGTGTCGGGCAATCGATTCAGTCAGGCGCTATTGCCTGGGATACAAGGGGGAGCACAGTGGTGCACACATATATAACACAGATCAGTCGCCCTTGTTTTCGGTCACTGATAGACTGGGGACTAAAGTACACCACAATATGAAGGAAAAAATATGGAGAGGGCAATATGTAGATTTCAATACACTTCTTGAGACACAAAATATAGCAATATAATTAATGTTAGAGACAGTAGACGAACAAGCCCCTAATTTAGCAATAGCTCACGAAGGGGGAAGGTTAGTGCTGAAATTCGCTACCTTTAATAAAAATAAAATCGTGTCCATTGAATGGTGGACCGATGCATTTTTGTATATATCAGTATTTATTTAGAAGCCAATTTAATTCGCTCACATGAGCTTCTGAAATATGGGCAATTAATTCGATCTGCTGCCTCTCGGTATTATGGGTATGGTTGGAGAGACTACGATATCGAATTTCGACATCGCATGCACAGAAAAGGCGGGCTGTGGTCATCAATAGATGGGGAATTGTGGCTCCTTCACGTAATAGGTGGGGGATCTCCGCGAAACATGCGGATACAAGACCGCCCCCAAACCCAATAGGGATCGTGGGCAACCAAGCGGGAATGGGCCACACCCCGGGGGTCGAGCACAATAAAGTTCACACCCAATATGAATAAGGGAAGGGCGCCATTTCGGGCACAAAACTTTCGTGGCGGAGAATGCTATGAATTTAATTACCGGTCAGGGCAATGCTCTAGATAGGCATGCCGCTTTACACACGCATGTACCATTTGTGGTAACAAAGGGCATGGGAAAATCCACTGCACTGGAGTCCAACGGTTAAATTTCAAAGCCATCAAACCCAATAACAAATAATTGCACCTCCAGAAATGGGGAACAAATATAGAAGAATAATAAAGATATACATGGCAATTTGAAAGAAGATAATAACATAACGCAACAGATGAGTGACTTAATGTTTTTAGCACAAACACCAATTATAACCGAGAACTTAAAAGTTATGTTAAAGACGTATTTTAACAGGGAGGCCGCAGAATTTTTGAAAAAAGGCTTTATTGAAGGCTTCAAATTAAATTACACAGGCCCCCGCATGCCGGCTGATATGCCCAATTTAAAATTAGTGGAAAATAACAAATTAGTAACATTTGAAAAAAAAATGAAAAGAGGTAAGATTGGGTAGATATTTAGGCCCATTTGAAGTTAGGCCACTAAATAAATTACGGTCGAGTCCTATTGGACTGGTGCCCAAAAAGGTGCCGGGCGGATATAGTTTAATTAACCACTTGTCATACTCACTCGGGTTTCAATAAACGATTTTATTCCGGATAAAGTTTGCAAGGTTAAATACACGAGTTTTGATAAAGCAACAGCATTAATTGTTGAAGCAGGCATAGGTGCCGAGTTAGCAAAAGAGGACATTAAATCGGCATTTAGGTTATTACCGATTCATCCAAATGATTTTGAATTGCTCGGGGTCAAGTTTGACGGCAAGTATTATATTGACAAATGCTTAATCATGGGTATCAGATGTGCCCCAGCATATTTCGAATCTTTTTCTACGTTTATTGAATATTGCGTTAGGGAAAGAATTGGCTCCAACAAAATAGTGCACTATGTGGATGACTTCTTATGTGTGGGTTCAATACAAAATGAAGAATTAACATGTAAACAAGTTGTTGATACATTAATATTAGTGTGCAAAGAACTAGGCGTCCCCCTAGCCAAAGAAAAAATTAGAAGGGTTTATTATTAGATTGATATTTCTTGGCTTAGAGCTTGATTTAGTACTAATGCAAGTACGTGTACCACAAGAAAAATTGGTGGAAATAAGACGGAAAATCGGTAGGGCGCTAGCTCATAAATCAGCCACCGTCAAAGAGATTCAATCTTTGATTGGCTCTTTGAATTTTATTTGCAGAGCTGTACGACCGGGCAGAGCATTTTTACGACGGTTAATAGATTTAATAAAAGGGAAAAATGTGAAAAGTACCAGTATAATGTTGAATGAGGGGGCCCAAGTTGATTTAATTATATGGCTCGAATTTTTGAACCACCATAATGGCATATCAGTCATCCCCCAGGAAGGGTGGGGAGGAGATAACGACCACGTTTTGTACACTGATGCTAGCGGGGAAATTGGTTTCGGAGCCTATTTTGAAGGCAAGTGGTTTAATAACAAGTGGTCGTCGCGCGAAATTATCGAGGGTACGTTAATAGCATGGAAAGAAATGATACCCATTTTACTCTCCATCGCTGCATGGGGGGAGGAACTCCAGAATAGGAGAATAGTTTTGGATACAGACAATATGTTAGTGAAGTTTATAATAAATAAGCAGACATTATTATGTTCGAAAATAATGGAGTTATTACGTAAATTTGTGTTGATCTGCTTAAAGAAAAATATTGTTTATAAAGCAGTTTACGTATATATATTTGACAATGGTGTTGCCGACTCCCTTTCATGATTTAGATGGGGCGATTCCGCAAATTAGCACCAGGAGCACGAGACCGATTAAGTCGCATATTTACGGGAATAGTGCTGACCTAGCAGCAGAAATATATAGATTACTAGGACAGTTTTTAGCAGAGGGATTACAGCGGGCATATTAGAGTGCTGTAGATTCATTTTAAGAGTTTCGAGTGAATAGACAATTGAATACATCATGGCCTGCAATAATTATACAGGTTATGGCATTCATCGCACACCTCTCCATTAATGGGAAATTATTATTAATTATTATAAAGCATGTCGCAGCGTTATCATATTTATACAATATGTACAGCTGGGCGGACCCAATTAAATATTTTTAATTAAGAAAATGCAGGAAGGGAGCAGGCGCGACAGATTTATGGTAGACAGTAGAAGACCCATAATTTGGGAACTTTTAGAGACAATTATACCAATATTATATTTTGTATGCTATTTTCATTACGAATCAATGATGTTTTACGCATCATATTTATTAGCATTTTTTGGGTTTTTGAGAGTGGGAGAATTCACGATTCAAAGGAAGGGCGATGATTTAAATAAGGTCATAGCGAGGGATGACATCAAATTTTGCAGTGGCCCGAAGGGAAGCCTGCTAGTACGTATTAGATTTTTAAAAACCGACCAATACGGGCAAGGAACTACGATTAATATCGGTAGCAATGGGACAGATGAACAGTGCCCTGTGAAAGCCATGAAAGCATACCTCCGTGTAAGACCTGATATAGATGGTCCGTTATTTTGTCATCGTGATGGGGCCCCTGTAATTAGGTATTAATTTAGTTCAGTTTTGAAGAGAACCCTATAGCACAACGGGTACAGTGGTAGCCAATATGGCACATACTCCTTTCGAATCGGAGCGGCAATTATAGTGGCCCTGAAAGGCGTTCCCCCAGAACAGATAATGGTAATGGGAAGGTGGCGCAGTTTTGTGTATATGCGTTATATCCGCTAAATATTAGGTGCAATTTAAAATTGATAGGAATAAACGTTATCATAAACATAATAATTATAAGGATAATAATAATGATAACTTTATATACAGCATAATATGTTACGATATTAACGCGCTCCATATAAATTATGCAATATTAATTCCCAATAAGGCCACAACATTACATTAATAGAGATTACTATGACAAATTGGATTTAAATTACTAACGGGCAAACGGGAAAGCAGTAATAATTTTATACAATTATTTAACCTAATTCGTTATAATACAATAAAAAGTTGAACACGACACAAAGTATACAATGTGCAGATCAATTATGTGAAGTGCTCATGTTAATAACCAGAATGGGACTGGAGGATCAACCAGGAGTTACTATCCTGATTAGGCTCCCCCAATCATTAATATTGTCGTAACCCCCATCGCTGCTAGGTTTTACATGTAACACGGAGGAACGATTATTCCTTCCTTTTTCCTTTTAATGGAAACCTACTATCACATATTTTCATAGGAAATTATAAGTGGGAGAATAAGTAGCCCACGTGTATGATGATATGAATATGAATATAGAACACATTACTTTGGGGAGTTTTTCCATCCTGTTTCAGAGACAACCGGCGACAGGATCTGGATCGTAGGCGACAGCTTGGTCAGACGTGCCAAGCAGAGGGCGAACATGCTCAACCACCAAGATTTGGGAAGAGCAAGAGGGACGGTCCAATGGCACGGTCAGGGAGGAGCGACGTTACAAGACCTTCCGCGCCTGGTGGAGAATAGGTTGAGATACAACCAACGAGCACCTGCGCTAGTAATCGTGCATTTAGGAACAAATAACTTGGGCCTGAATGATGCCTGCCAATGCAGAATCGCGATCGATATGGCTCTTCAAATTTTACGGACAGCCATGCCTCGTACGCACATCGCCTGGTCGACCATCATCCCACGTCTATTCTATCATAGCAGTCGTGGTTATCGAACATTACAAGACGCCATGGATGGGGTCAGGAAATCGCTCAACAAGTACGCGAGGAGATTAATAGCCCGGCTGCCGAATGCGTCAGTTATTGCTCATTAGTTGGATCCATCCAATTACAGTTTATTTTTAAGAGATGGGGTACACCTGTCCGACAGAGGATCCGACGCTTTCATCGATAATTTCCAAGAAGGAATAGACTCGGGCTTGGGTATATATGAATAGAATATTTATATTCACGGAAACGGGACAATAACACTAATTCGGCTATTAATGAGCCTTGTGGAATTTCGGACAGACTGGGTTCGATGTGATAATGGAATTATTATAACACAAGAAGTTGAGGAATAGCGTGTTGTAACGTGAGTTACATATTCAGATATATACGCCTTCATTTTTGGGATTCACATTAAATTTGAAATTTATTTAATTGCTGATAAATTAGAACCATATTTAAATTAATGATTGATTTTGATGTACTAGTATACATCATACATAATTGTTAAGCTAGCAGAGGGTGGAGTCAGAGTCACTCGGTCGCACAGTAGCTTCAGAACTACAAAGTGGGCCATAGGGGAATTTTCCCCGACAAAGGAAATATAATTATTTTGCTCGTTAAATTAAGCCACAATGGCAATATTGTCGGGTTTTCGCCTCTATCACTGTCTGGCTAGCAGCAAGAATAATAATATAAGATTACAATATGTAACGGATTGAATCCATGAGAAATACATGAAGTATGATACATGTCATATTAATATTTAGTGAAACAGCATGGGTCCATAGATGGTATTAGGAAGCAACCATGGCAAACCACGCCCAACCCCCCCCCCCCCCCCCACAAAAAAAAAAAAAAAAAAAAAAAAAATGTGGGTGGAGGATTTCTTTTACTCGTGATTATTCCATGGTTGGTTCCGATTATCACCACTTCTTATATATGCGCTGGTATAGTAGCACCGGGATAACATTGGGGATACTGCAGGAGATACTATCCTGTCGGTGGGTCACGTAAACCCCAGGTATCTGGGGTGATCGGAGGGAGTTACTACCCTTCCGCTGATCGCGTGACTCGAGACCCCACAAATATAGTGTTTCCATAACTATGTTAGTTATGCATTGATGATTTTGTGAGTATTGAAAAGTTGTGGGGATCATCCGTAGGAGATACTATCCTACCGGCAGGTCACGTAAACCCCAGGGACCTGGGGTGATCGGAGGGAATTACTATCCTTCCGCTGATCGCGTGACTCGAGATCCCACAAATATAGTGTTTCCATAACTATGTTAGTTATGCATTGATGATTTTGTGAGTATTGAAAAGTTGTGGGGATCATCCGTAGGAGATACTATCCTACCGGCAGGTCACGTAAACCCCAGGGACCTGGGGTGATCGGAAGGAGTTACTATCCCTCCGCTGATCACGTGACCGGAGATCCCTACAATTTTGAGTTTCACTCATGGTACATGTACCCTTAAGATTGTTGAATCATATCACGTTTATACATTATTGTCGAATTGTTTATGGTGGACCCTCTTTATTGTGGTTATAAGATTTTGTTATTGCTTTTATGCATGTTACTTGTTTTACTTTGACTTTCCTACTTTACATGTTTTGAGGAAAAGGACTCCTAGTTTCGGAGCGGAATAAATGTCGAGCAAACTGCAAATCAGTCTAAAGTTGTCTTCTTCCTAGAATCTGTGTCCCTATTCACCACCAAGTGTGTTCTTCTTAATTAATGAGTGGGTGAGAGCGAGGGGGTGAAAGAATGTTACTGTTAGAGGGAAATACAAATATTAATTGAGGGAGAGAGAGAGAGAGAGAGACAGAAGGGCCGGGAGACAGAGAGAAATAGAATGACTGGATGGCTGAGGGAGATTTTGGCATTGTGTACCAGTTATTCTGTATGCCAAAACCGAAAGAAATGTAAAAATATGGCATGTATCGAATAGTTATGAAAACGAATGTCAATATAAAGATATTATCACTGCCTCACTACATTTCACAAGGAATCAATTATGCGTGAACTATTAGAAGAGTTATTCTTTTTTCAGGGGGCACTACTGCTTTTTCTATTCTTCCACACTAAGGCCATGTAAACAATAATTACCGGCTTCTCGCCCCCGCAAGTATTCTTTTGGCGCCCGCCTCCATCTCTTTGTGTTTCCTTGTTACGTTATGATTTTATTTTAAGATGAGAAATTAATTCGGTGATACCTTAAATGTATATCTCAAACAATTTTAAGAGAAGAGGCATAATACTGATGATTTAGAAATAATAATAACAATAATAACCTAGGCTTTTATAGCGCATTTCTTCTTGAGGGAAAATAACAATGCGCTTTACAATAATAAAACAACAACATTGCACATAACTACCAATTCATGAACTAAAGAAATAGGGACAAGATTATGAAACATAGTATATTGTGGTGTTGGGTTTATGATTTGTTTATTTTGTGTAATATTTTAAAGACTATCTATGAACTACTTAAATAGACATGAATTGTTATCATTTGTTATAGTTAAGACTCTTTAGATCTACTTAATTATTGTTTTTCTTTTAACGTTTGACTTTACTAATATTTTTAACCCAAAGAGTTTGATGTAGACCCCTAAAAGCACAAGTTAACAGGGAGCCATGGCTATACACTGCAAAAACCATGGGTTTTAATGTTAACACTTTCCCGGTATCTATATCGGAAAACACCAGCTGGTGTTATTTAACACCAGGGTTTGGAATAAAAAAAAATCAATTCCACTCTTGGTGTTGAAGTAATTCCGCCTTTGGTGTTAAAGTTCAATCCTAGTTTTGGTGTTAACAAAAATCGAACACGATTTCTTTCAACACCAGTGGTGTGTAGAATTTAATCCTAATTTGTTTTCCAATTATTACCAATGATTTAACACTCAATTCAAAGAATCCTGCGATGTCTGTTGGATTTAGTGGTAACAATTTTCTAACTTTTCTGTCTGCAGAACAAATTTTCACACTTAACGGCATAATTGCGCTGATGAAATATGATATTCAGACCTTGACTAAAAATTCCATACCCACGATATCCCGAAGAGATTCTTGACAGCTAGCTCGCGCATGCGCATGCACGATACGACGTCATATCATATGACAACTGTCGTCCAATGATTTTGCTCGAATCCACTAAACATCAACTTGTTGGTGTTGAACGAACGTGAACGGACGTGAAATTAACACCAAGGGTGTTGGTATTTTTGCTATTCCGTGCTGGTGTTAGAAATTTAACACCCTGGTTTTTGCAGTGTATGAGCGGTCATCTTATCAAAATATCAATGATATAAAAATGAAACACCCACTCCTCATTTTCGAAATCCGGACGAGAAACTAGGGATCGATTTTACATGGCCTATAATTAATAGACCAAATTCTGTTCGTTGTAAATATTATACCTTTGATCGAGTGCATGCAAGCGCGCTCACCCAACGAATTCACCTACCAGAACAGAAAGAAAAAAGGCGTTTATACGGTCGTAGTTGTTAATATAGCTAGTATTACTACTATAGTGCTACTACACGTCAGTAGTAGTATTGTATGCTAAATGGTACTTGTTAGAATGGAAAAGGGGCATTTTTAGAAAAAGGAGCATTTATCAGATCTTAATTGGGGCATTTAACAGTGCTGAAAAGCGGCGTTTATGAAAAGAGGAAAGGTTTCTTATATTTCAGGAAAAGGGTCATTTGTCAGAAGATAGAAAGGTTTCCATCAGAAATGAAAATGGGGCACGTGTAAAAATAAAAGGGGCTTATATCAGGTGTATAAAAGGGGTATTTGTGAGAAAGGGATGGGGCTATTATTACTTACAAAGGGAAATAATGGAAAAGGGAAACTAATACAAAAAGAAAAGGGACATTCGATGAAGAAAAAGGAGCACCTATCATATTCTAATAAGAGCTTGTTTTTTGTTTTTTTTTAAGGTTTTATTTCCACATTAACTGCATATGAAAATAATTTACATAGTAAGGCATATACAAGGTAACAAAACATGTACATAATATTCGATTGATACAACAGTAATAAATACGATGTAATGGCAAGTCGTTAAATACATATGATGCTAACAATAATTACCTGCAGTAATGAGGAGGAAACCTGGGAAGCATTATGCTTGTAATTAAGGTTCCCTTTACATAATAGATTTGTTAAATAATAATTAAAACAAAAAACAAAAGAAACGGGTGTGTGGTGCAGCCAGCCAACAAGTGTTGATAATACCGATGGTCTCTATCATGATGAACTTAAACATTTTCATACTGGAGTAGAAGTTTATGTTTCAAGTGATATTTTAAAGTCATTCAACTTGGCAGCTGTTTGAGCGAAATGTCTAAGGAGTTCCAGTACACAGGACCAGTATAAATCAAAGTTTTTTTTATAGTAAAGTTCTCAGTTTGTGTAAGTGAAAAAAGGAAAACTTTCGGGTTGGATAATTATGAAGTTGTTGATTCTTTTGGAATGTCGACGTAATGACATGAGGAAGTTCGTAAGAATTTAATCGAAACATAAAACATCATTTGAAACATTTAACGGAGGAGAAAGGAGCATTTATTAAAAGGAAAAGGGCTCTAATATAAAACAAAATGGGGGCACTAATCACAAGGAAATAGGCACTTATTGGAAAGAAAAAGAGGCACTTACCAGAGGTAAAAATCGGCACTTATTAAAAGGGGAAGGGGTAATTATTACAAGGAAAAGGAGCACTTGGGAAAGTAAAAGGGGAACCTCCTATAATTCTCAGGGAAAATGTTTGCACTTTAGGGTTATGTTAGGGGGGTACCCCCCCCCCCCCCCCATCCCTGGAGTACCGCCTTTGAAGTAAAAGCACGCAGCGTCAGCAAGTCTAGTTGAACGTGATCAAGTTCAGGTTAATCAAATAAATTTAACAATGCCTCACTCGCATAGATGAACATTATATACATGTTTTCATCTTGACGGGACAGTATCATTTGTTGCGAGGCAAGGCAGCGGAGGCTTTCAAAGTAGGGGTTCACTCATTGCAAAAAGGAGGGGCACCTACAAATTGACTTGGTTTCGAATCCGAGACGTACCGGTTTCGAGGCCACTGCTCTGTCACTCAGCCATATCGCTTCCTTTCTTTATTTCCTTTACTTTCTTTATTTTTTTCTGAAATGTTCTCCTTTCTAAGTTTGTTTCTTTTCATTTTTTGGAAAAGGGGGGGGGGGGGTCGCAAATGTTCTTAAGACATAAAGGAGAGACAAAGCTTCTTCATTCTTTTCTGTAGTGATCTTTTAAAAAAGCGTTTACAAATTGTGCAGTCTATTCAAGCACTCTGATCTTGAATGTATTTTGCAAAGTGACAGAAGCATGATTATAACACTGTAACAGTTGTTATAAAGGGATTTTCAGTTTGTGCTCAAACTTGGCACGAGAATATTAAAAACACATCCTGTTCTTGTTTAGTCTAGCTATCAACGCAACGTACAGCTAACTCTGTTATTACATATATAGGATATCAAAATGAGAGTAGTAGGTAGGGTCATAAAGACATTGAAACTAGTATTACAATTCCAAAATCAGACAAACATAGCCTACAGAACACTGCTGTAAGAGCACCATTTTAGGTGTATGCAGCTTCAAATTTTGGAATCATATGGAAGAAGATATATTGTTTCAGGAAGAGCTAAAAACTGAAACTTGACCCTGCTAACAAACATTATCTTGAATGACCTCTAGCTATAAATCTCACCATGTGTTATTTTTGTGATTATGTGGTGCCTGGTAACATGTCTGTTCCTTTCGAAAATCTAATGGTAGCCCAATCTTTCTATAGCGAGGAACATAATAAGAGGGCGCTCGACAACAATCCCTTTTAGTGCTGTTGATTTGACAGTTTGGCCAGCCCGTATCGAGTTGGGCCGAATATTACGAATACTGTTTTGTTGGGCTAGCACCCAAAAAGAGAATAAACGCCATGTCGTGACCTACTAAAACCAAGTGGGCCAAACTCTGTATATAGATGGTTTTGATCCTTTCAAAACATATTTTAAACATTTAGAATTCCCCCTTTGTGCGCTTCCGAATAATCAGTTTCTTCAACCCCACACCCCGCCCCAATCCTAATATATGTATCTCTCTAGATCAACTCCTGACCTTTATGAATAATGATTACATTACTGTCATGACCACATATCAGTTGTCATCTCCATGCGTTTGGTACTTATAACATTTTGTCTACCAATAAGCAGATAGTATCTACGGACTGAAAATGCCCCCCCCCCCCATCACACTCTGGATAAACTGTATTTATTATGTCATCCCTCCAATATGGGCAAGGGGAAGGGAGCAATCCAATCCTCATTCGTATGACAGTAGAAAAGTAAGCCAATCTGAATGGCGAAAGTTTGAAATAAATCCAATCCATAATGAAATAGTTATGGAAGTTTGAAATATGATATAGGCTATGCGTTTCTGAAGTCGGCACTTTTGAGAGAGGATTGTGACGTAGTTAAGGACAACTTTCCTCTTTTTATTTTTTTTTTCCCATAAGCTCTCTCCCGTGGGGCACTGCTAAAAATCCATCGTAGATTTAAAAATAAAAGATTCCTCTGAGCCATCCATTTAAAAAATAAATGACATTTGGTATTTTGTTTTGTGTTGGAACAAATGGGAAAATTATTCACCACTACATTACAGCGACATGACCGGTGTGGCCGATTTGAATTTCCCTTAAGTGTATTGATTACAACTCCCAAAAGTTTTTAGATGTGATAGTATGGACAATAAGAAATGCACCAGTTACACGTTGTCTCCTGGGTATCGACTACACAGTATTTCATGTGGTTTATTACTAAAGCAGTCACAAGGTGGCGCTAGAACAACTCATCCATTCATTATAAGAGAGTCATCAATATTATTGTTCGGACATCTGTGATAACATTCATGTTTGTTTTTACCACAATTTCGGGAAACAAGATCCAGATTGATCACTTGCCATAACCTAATAACTCAATGTTTATATAATTATCTTCGTGTACATATATCATACATATCAGTTTTAACTGTCGTAGAGTTGTAATAAAACCAATGTTTATCATTTGCATTATTTCTTATATGTCTTTGCTATTTTTTCTATTCACCTTTTTAAGAACACTTACACATGTATTACAATTGTATCCATTTGTTTCAGTATTACCTTGTTGTTACGCTGCATAAAATTTACCTTATATTATATTTCAATCGTTAAATGAGTAAGATACGTTCTGTGTTTGTGTGAATAATAAATGAAGCATTCTACTTTATGAATAGGGCAATCCCCATACATGATACAAGTGCCATCATAAATATATGATATAAACAACTCGAATACACTCCTACAATTATCAACAACATATGTGTGTAAAATGCATATCGATAAAGAATCAAATAATGAAACTTAGTAATATTACTTGAGTTTCGTATGCAGCTGTACAGATTAACATAATGGAATTAACACTTACAAAAACAATTACTATTAGACACAATTTATTAATCTTCCAACACATATACGCATCTTTTATATGAACTTCGTAAATTCTTTCGTCACACACATCTATTTACAATACAATAAATAGTGCTAAAATACATGTAATAGCAATCCAAGGTGTGTGTAGTGTCGAAATAATGAATAATATAATGTGCGTATGTATATACATTTATACATATAAAGTACATATGATACAAAAGTTGGTTCATAATAAAAAATAAAAAAATGTACATTTTAACAACAAGTACATTAATTACCTACATGCATTCCATGGGACTGATTGGGTATAATGTTACAAATTTAAATAGTGATGTGAAGTACTGATATAAGTTGCATTATTTTGATATGAATATTCCAATAATATAATGAACAATCTCAAACTTAATACAAAGCCAAGAATAAATAGATCATTGTATTATGATATTATCCTTATTGAACGAAAAACGTGTAAAATGAGACAAAACCGAAAGGCCTGTTACCCGAGAATATACTACATATATTATTTCAAGTTCTGTTTCCTTTTCCTTCATCTCTCCCCTAATCATGTGGGAGTGGGGGGGGGGGGGTACCCAGCGTTGAGGGCGTGTAAAATAACATATATTTAAAGATCCACAATAGCTAAAGCATACATTTACTGCAGTATTTCCCTATCAAAATCACCCCTTATACAAGTATCATGTTTGTACAAAGATTTGGGGAAAAGTCCAATAGCAAATTTAACTTAATTTCACAATTAAAAAATCTGAAAAGGCAAACCAAATTGTTAACTAATGAATCAATGACGCGTTTTCCTAAAACCATATTCAACTTTGGAAACAACCCAAATTCGTATGTTTTAACAAAAATCTCACAACAATTCCCAAACAGCTGGATTTTTATGAATGTACATCGTTGACCATTATTACACTTCATTCATAAAAATTTTAAACAACACATTTGCACATAAGTGTTTCTATATCTAAATGTAAAACAACCTGCTGCTTAAATAATTTGAGAAACTGTAATAAGGAGTGAAATTATTACGATGATGAGTTACATTCAACAAAATGATTACCAATTAGACAATGCATAAAGCTGGTTATAAGGGCCAACATTATCTAAACATGAGATGAAATAAATTTAACTTCAATTATCCTGGAAGTTAACATGTTTGCTACTGATTTAACATATTCCTCATACCTTTAATACAGAAACATCCCATTTCCAGTAGGGAATGGGTTAATAAATACCGTGAAGTAGATCAGGTATATCAGGTATGAAACAATGCAGCAAGTCAACTTGACCGGGTAGTGTGTAGTCATCACTGGAACTCATCCAATGTGAGCAGAAACAAATGATGTCAGGTAAAATGCAATGCACTGTGTCGGCTGCAGCTGTTCTGTGGCTCAATCAGTGTGGGTAATGTGTAACTCCTGATACTTAGAGGAGTCATCCTGAATGAGAAAACATGATCGAATTGCGATATTAAAGAAGAAGAATATTTAACGACATAGAAGTGTATTGTTTACATATTCACTGGATTTTATACATAATTGATGAAATATTATTTTTACCTCAGGGTTATAATATGACGAAGAGCTTTAGTCTCTTTATATCTCTATTTCAAAGATGTCCCACTGGGACTACGTCTTATTCCATTGTTCACATTGACAAATGTCAGTTTTGTTGATGAATTCATGTTTCTGGTTCCTATCTAGGTAATGATGTGTATTATTGTAAAATATAAGGAATTATTTCTTAAAGGCATCATTCAATTCAATTATCCTCTAGATGGGGTCTGTTGACTAAACATGAATCGGGAAAGGGTGTAATGGTTAATCTTCATTCCAGATTAACATGATGTTTTTCATTTGCTATTTGTGAGTCATAATGCGAAGAAAGTAAATATAGTCTTTTTACAGAAAGCAGAAAATGACTCATGGGCAACGGTGGAGCCCCGATTTCATAATCAATATATAGTCATAGACGCATAAACCACAGTAACATCATTCTGAAAAAACAAGAAATCAATGCTCACATACATCATTGCATCAACAAATTAGCGAATTTATTTTCAAATCATTTATTTTATTATGATATTGGTAATGGACACACATCTATGCTTTATCTTGAGCTTACGCCATACAAAAACACAGGGCCTATATTACTCCAGTGGCTCGACTTGTGTCTAGGCACATTGGGGGACTCGCACCACTCTTACTTGGTGGATGAAATAAAATACCATTGACTAGAGGAGGATGGAGAAATTTCTTCTTATTCTTCTTGTTCTACTTTACACTATCATTTTCGTAATCTTTCTTACTCTCTCTCTCTATTAAATTTTCCCCAATGCGTTGGTGGCACGCATAACTCTAAAAAAAGGATACCCAATATTAGGTAACATTTTACACTTTACAAGGGTAAAAAGGGAACATGCATGTTTGTTGGGTAAAATTTGACACAGGGGTGGTTGGGTAAAAATGTACCCAGCAAATGTTTAATATTTTACCCAACTAATGTGTAATATATTTGACCCAATGTAAAAGGTAACATTTTACCAAACGACAACCATGTTCCCTTTTTGACACAGCATTGGGTAATTCTTACCCAACTCATCCTGGGTACTCGTTTACTTTGTTGTTGTGTAATATTTTACCCCAAAGTTGGGAAAAATTTTATCCAAACCTTATTGTATGATTTTTTCTATTTGACACAGATTTGGGTAAAGAAGAAAATTCGTCCGAGGAGTTGGCTGGAAATGTACATGTCATATGCGTTACACACTATCAAGTGAATCATGTGTTGTCCAGAGTGTGGAATTGCATGTCCATATTGAGAAGATTTTCATGCATTCATGCAAATAAATGCTGCGGAGAGAAACATGTGCACGATTGTAGTCTATTTCGAACAAAGTCGTCCATCTTCTGTCGATCTTAAACACGAATAAGTAGTCGATGAACAGCTGATTCGGAACGACCGACCACGCTAGCGCTACAATCATAGTTGTTAACATCAGTTGTGTCATAATACCAACGTTTAGGTATCAAAACTTGTTTTTACCCAACGCGTGGTTCAAATATTAATCTGCATCGTTACTTTCTTACCCCGAAAAATGCGCACTGTCAAATATTGATATGACACTATAGCAAGTGTAAGAAATTTCGAAGGGACTTCGTGTTTAGCACAAGGTTGGGTAATACTTTACCCAACTTTTTTAAACAGCGATTTTGCACAACAAACTTTTGCACTCTACTTTTAGAGCGTACATGCTCGAGGAAGCAGAATGTTTACGTCACTGCTTAACGTAACTAATATTTTGTTTCAATGGTCCAGGGACTTAAGAACTTGAAGTAGAAGTACTTTTATTGAACACAAATTATTTTTCAACTTATTAAGTTCTAATATAGTGAAGTACACCAAAACAACTAAAAGCAAAAAGAAGTGGTATAAGACGAACATAAAAGACCTTTAGGCAAAGTTTCGATATTCTGTCGAGCATTTTGGTGGCTAGGAAATGGGATAACAATCAACAACAATTTAGAAAAATACCCGGGTCAGAAACAAAATAAAAATAAAAAGTTTAAAACACTTATGAGGCAGAAGATGACTTTGCAGAAAAAATATAACAGAAAGGAAATGTTAACAAATAAACATGAGCCTAAACATATAATTAAATTTAAAAAGTAGATATCGAAAACGACAACACAAAACAATATGAGCATCATAGCATTTGTTAAACAGATCAAAATGAGAAAAAGTGAAAATACAGTGCACACAACGTACATGATGAAGCCACACAGCGAGGTCGTCTCTTGATGACGCTTGGTGAAGACCTTTGAGATGAGATTCCAGTCTGCCGCCCTCTCTAGTTCCACATTTGGTTAACCTTTGTTCCGAAAACAGAGTGATGGCGTTAAGGCACAATGGATGTAAAGAGAAATAAACACAGACAAATATTGATAAGGTAGGGGAGGCATGTATAGAGAAATAGACATGAATATATATACTAGAGAGACAAAGAACTGAGAAATTCATAAAGATAAACAGACAGAGAATGCGTAAAATATGATACATTAAAATTGATCAGATCAATGTTAAAGGGATAGTTGAGTTATGTTTTCAGACTGTAAATGCCTTCAAAGTGCATGGTTATTGTTCTTATTCTTAATATTCATGACATTTCTAGTGCCCTTTTAGAACCTAAAATTGCTATGAAGGTAATTTTAGACCCCAACATGAGTAAAATTTAGCCAATACGAGCATACCAATTCAGCTCCACTTAAAAAAAAATGGTGACCGTTAATTAATTATTTATTTAAAAATAACAATAGATGGGTTGGCTGGTTGTGCGTAATATAAGCAACACGAAAATGCCAACAACAAAAAAAATCCAACATCGGCATTGGCTAAAAAACGACGTAAACGGCGCCATTTCGTTTTTTCAACGGGTTTTTTTCTTCAAATTTTTCAAAATACCTAATATTTGTGGTGGTAAACAAGTATTATAAATCGTTTTATTTCCGCCGTCTCTGAACCGATTTTGACCAAACGAAGATGATTTGGTCATTTAAATATTATGTTCTTTCAAATTTGACACTCAGTTTTTCATTATCTCACAACAAATTATTTTGTGTAGCGCCCTCTGCAACAGAACTCAACTATCCCTTTAAAGATAATATGTCGCTTTTGCAGCCAACATCAAATTCTGTAGAACTTTGCAGGAAATCTTCATGAATGTGTCACGTAAGTTCTATCTGTGAAATGTAAACGTTAGCAGTGTTCTAATATTCAAATTATGCAAGGAACCCGTTTACTTGCTACACTTCACTGTCAGACACTTTAAAGTGACTGACTGGTTTTGTTGTTCTTCTTTGGTAATAACATACATAAAATTAGCTGTAAAGGGTACACGAGCATTTGTCTCTACATTCA
Source organism: Strongylocentrotus droebachiensis (assembly GCA_035222895.1). NCBI lineage: Eukaryota > Metazoa > Echinodermata > Echinoidea > Camarodonta > Strongylocentrotidae > Strongylocentrotus > Strongylocentrotus droebachiensis. Next base: position 11,274 of record JAVYIG010002024.1, on the reverse strand, counting down.
TAACCAATGCACTTCTTGTAATGGCCAAAATTAAACTGATTGAATCTTTGCGCAGCACAAAACGAACAACCATTCGGTACAAAGGTATTCTATAACTACATGTAATAGTCGGTATTTTCCCATTTAAATACATTAAAGCCCCCTCCCACCCCCATACTTTTTTGTTAAAGGAACGTTCTAAATTAGTATTATCTTTCAAGTGCCGTTGGAATTTAACCATTTCAAATGTTGGCCTGCAATTGGGACATGGGCTACTAACGGGTCCCATGCGGGCTCAATTTCCTTTGTATTTTTTAGCTATAATTTTTACAGGGCCGCTCAGGACCTTGTTAAAAGAAAACGGAAAAAATACAAATATAGTATTAATCCGATATCTTTAGCACTCACTTGCTTGAAAGGCGTAAATGACGGCCAACTTCAATTTGTTTATGTTTCGGAAAATGGAGAATTCTGTACAAAATTAATAAACAATTTTGGCCATTACTAACGCTTCTAACGTTTTTACAAATACTGCCATGCGTTAGCGTACCATCTCATCCATTCATTATTTGACCCCGGCCCTAGCAATTTTTGTTTTAAAGTGACAAACAATACACTGCTCTAATACAAAAGAACATTCACATATATTTTGTTAAGTTTTAAAGTATAATCGTTTTTATTTAGATTTAATTCACGAAAATCTACCATAACACATGGCTTCAACAACATAGACTTTTCCCAGACAAGTTCCCAGTTTCCTTTGCAATAAGTGTCTATTTTCCATTCTCATAAGTGCCCTTTTTAATCTCTAGTAAGTGCCTCTTTTCGGATACGAGAAGCGCCCCTTTTCACTTTTGATAAGCGCCTACTTCACCTCTGATAAATGCCCTATTCAAATCTTAGAGGTGCCCCTTTTACTTTGACAAGTGCCCCTTTTCCTTTGTAAGAAGTGCCCCCTTCCCTTTTAATAACTACCTCTTTTTAACTCGGATAAGCGCACCTTATATTTTCACATGTGCGCCCTTTCTTTTCTAATAAGTGCCCCTTTTCCTTATGATAAGTGTCCCAATTTAACAAAGAGCCCTTCGCCTTTTCATAAATGCCCCTTTTCACCTATTCACCTATTCTCCTACTAGTGCTCCTTTTCATGTCTGGTAAATGACCCTATTCAATTCTGAGAGACATCGTTTTATTTTGATAAGTGCCCCCTTTTCCTCCTGATAAGTGCCCTTTGCATTTTCTAATTTACACCCCCTTTTATTTTGACACGTGCCCCTTTTCCTTCCTAATAAATGCTCTTTTTCCTTCATAATTTCCGCTTTTTATAAAAGCCCCCTTTAACCTCCAATAAATTCCCCTATCAAAATCTGATCGGTGCTCCTTTCCTTTCAACAAATGCACATTTCCGCCGCATCTGAACCTACCACATAGTTGATATCGCATTCACATGTCTGCAGCACTCGATGAGGTAAACCAATTCTTCCTCGTCTGTGCACTTCACCCACTTCAGATCTAGCCGCTGTAGGTCCTTGGTTTGTTCTCTGATCAGAAGACCCACTCCTCTCATCGTCTCTCTCGACACACTCTTCCTATCTGAGGAGAGTGATGACTGTGCTTTAAGGTCGATACGTGTGAGCTGCTTTCCTCCGGTCCGACGAAGACCAGCTGTGATCTGAGGTATGTCTCTCTCAGCATCATCGATAGTGATATCGATATCTCTCAAGTCAGGGAGCGATGACAGCAGATCTTCATAGCTTTGTACCGTCACTCTCTCGGCTGATAGCTTTGTGACGGTTGGAAGCTCAGGGGTAGATGGAGGGAATCTGAGAAAGGAGTCTGAGATGGTGAGATGGTTCAGTGAGGTGAATGATCTGAGACAGCACCACATTCTGGCAGTCATCTCAGTAGATAACAGACATTTCTCTACCTGAATGACAGAAAATGAAATACAGAGATACTACTTGGTTAATTTCACGTTAATGCTGATGTAGGAAACCGGGAACATAATGAGACGCCCCCCCCCCTCCACCTCTTGTAATTGATTAAAGCTTAACGGCGGAATAATCTTAATCACAGTCGACTGGTAGGGGGCGCATCAATATAGAGAAAATTCTAACGAGGGAAAATGTAACTAACTTGTGACAAAAAAAAGAAGGCTTTTTTAAAATCCAGTTAGTATACAAATAGTGAATGGTCATGAGTGCAATGGTACAAGATTTTGGACGAGGTGAAATATAAGAGACGCTATATTCAACGAGGCGCAGCCGAGTTGAATGGAGCGTCTCATCTTTCACCGAATGCAAAATATTGTTCCATTGCACGAATAAAGACCATTCACTATTAAACAGGCAGCAAACCACGCGCGTACCATGCGCCGCGCGTACCAACCTTTATGTTCATTGTTACGCGAAGTGCAATTTCGTTTGATCCTTTCGCACCATTGCACTCTGAAGTCACTTAGCTCACCATATACTTTGTACATCGTTAGTGACGTCAGAGTGCAATGGTGCGAAAGGATCAAACGGAATTGCACTGCTGGATAATGATGCCGTTCAATGGTACTTTTAGCGCATGTCATGTGATCAAGAATTGACCAATGAGGTTGCAAGAATCTTAGTAGGCGTTGTATAATATATGTTATATAATATAGCCTTGATTGTATTTCGTTAACATAAATTAAAGGTAATTATCATTTCATGCATTGTGTTTTTTTTTATCGAGCCGTCCGGTATAAGAGCCAAATGGGCGCTGCTGTGGCATCGCAAACAATGGGTACGTGTATAGGGTTGTTTGGATAGGGTATGACGCAAAAAATACACTAATTTGACCATAATGTTCATTATAATCATCGACAACTGACCGGAAGAGAAATATGCCAATTGCAATCCTCACCATCGATATCACGTGACTAGCTGTGGCCCGATCACACCTTTGTATATGTAAGAGCTATTTGTAATTGTATAACTTGAACAAAAAGTATATATGCGTTTTTCCGTCAGGCGCAATTCGTAAATGGCTTTCCTAAATATTTGTAGTCGTATATTATTAGTTTAAAATATTTGCTTACCTGGAAACCCGATTTTCGATCGTATTTGAAACATCTACCATCAAGAGACCTAAAGTAATTGAAAAAGAGAGTTGAAAGCGAAGAAAAAAAGAATAACACAACAACTATGGGAATCGTGTTGGGGGCAGTGCCGTATGCAGGAATGTTTCAAGGGCAGGGTTTTAAAATTTGCTCCCCCCCCCCCCTCCCTCTGCGTACGAACCTGTTCGGGGGATTCATGAAATAACATTAATATCGGACACGGTCTGTGAGTACCGTTTGATACAAACGTGCAGAAGGTCCTAGTGAGTTGAATATGCATGTATATACATAAGTATTATAAAGAGATCATTAAGACTTTAAACAAAATATAGCATGACAAACATGGCAGGCGTTGTGAATAGTACCGTGGGAAAAACGAGTTGAAAGAAAATAACTGCCTACAAATGTGTAAATGTTTACATTGTCAGTATGGGATGCAAATAAGAAGGGATATGAGAACAATATAATAATGATACTCCAAGACCCCCACAATACACAAATTCCGCGAGAAGGCCTTGGGCTGGCTGGGGTGAATCAGAGGAATCCCATGGAAAATAATCGCATTGAATATTTGAAAGTATTTGCATGCCCCCTCCTTTCATCTATACCAATTTCTCATATATCTGTAATTTCCAGCAGTTTGTGTAGTGTGTTTATTTGTACGGATCTTGAATTGATAGTTCGTAATACGTGCAAATGTTAACATACAATTTGATGATACAAAAGCACACACAAACTAAACTATTATTCGCTTTTAATATGTTTGATTTTGTCTACTTTAATTTCATTGATAAATGTATCAACATCTACTCGAACTCACTGTAAATGCAGACTATCCAATGCTTTCGAAGTTGACGACTCGACAAGTTCAACCAAGTCTTCTTCGTCCACGCACTCCACTCTAGACAGACAAAGCCGCTGCAGGTCCTTGGTTTGTTCTCTGATCAGAAGACCGAGTCCTCTCACCGTCTCTCTCGATACTCTTTTCTTTTCTGATGGGAGTGATATCGGTGCTCTAAGGTCGACGTGTGTGAGCTGCTGTCCTCCGGTCCGACGAAGATCAGCCGTGATCTCAGGTATGTCTCTCTCTGCATTATCGATAGTGATATCGATATGTGTCAAGCCAGGGAGCGATGAGAGCAGACCGTCATAGCTTTGTGACGTCACTCTCTCTGCTGATAGATTTGTGACGGTTGGAAGCTCAGGGGTAGATGGAGGGAAACTGAGAGAGGAGCCCGAGATGGTGAGAGTACGTAGCATCGGAAATGATCCCAGGCAGGACCATAGTCCACTCGTCACGCCGGTAGTTAAAGTAGATCCCTCGAACTTTATAGTCCCAACCTAGTGTTAAGATAGAGAGAGAGAGAATGAGCGATATATATATATATATAGAGAGAGAGAGAGAGAGAGCGAGAGAGAGAGTCGAGAGCGAGAGAAAGAGAATAGGGAACATAGAGAGAGAGAGAGAGAGAGAGAGGGGGGGGGGGTTAGATAGAGAACGATATACCGACGTTGAGTGAGAGAGAATTAAAGAAAGATTGTAAGAATAAAATACCATCCATTAGTTGATATATAGATATCTATTAAATATCTTGTTGTTGTCATGATTATGTGATGGAAATTAAGGCAATCGAGCCCACAGGCGGGGATCCCGAAGGGTGGAGGGGATGGACACGTCCCCGTCAATTTTTGTTTAGGGGGGGGGGGGGGTCGTCCCCCGGAAAATTTGAAAAAGGTGCGGAAAAGGAAATGTATAGAATACTGACTAAAGACTGCAACACACATTTTGGCTCTGTAGCACCGTGTAGACTAATACAATTGCAAAAATCTTCTTGGTCTGTCGCTATACGCTCTCAAGCATAATAGCGATATCTATATACTTGTACATGACAGAGGCCTAGAATGGGAAATAGAAATCCCCTCCATGCCCAAGCTCCCTACTTACTAAAATTGACCTACTAAATATTTACAACCCTTCGGACTGCACACTTACTACCGGCAAAGTAAAGTGAAGTGTCAACAAGTATGTTGCTTGCTTTAATGCTACTGTTTTGCTAAGGAATGGAATTTCTTTAATACAAAAAACAGCTTTAACGACCTGTTTAGGGGTAGTGACCTCCGTCACCTTCGCCCCTGTCGTTCACTACGCTCCCTCCCCCCCCCCCCGGCTATGACAAGAAATCGCTGCCCCTGATCGAGACTGTGGCCTGATCTTATCTGAGACTATTTTGTAAGTAATCAAAGCTCCGTCTCCTGCATAATAAAACACATTATGAGTACTTTTTGAATAATTAAAACACATGTTTAAAGTAATTTTCCCTAAAGAGAAATCTTCCACATAATTATGATCTATAGATTCGTCGTTTCACGTAATTATTTGATGGGCCCTGTCGTCCCCTTTTAATTATATAGAGTAGTCATTACGATTTATTTTATTATTTTTGTATTATTATATTTTTTTTTTAATGCATTAGCTTTATTTAGACCGCAGTTGGACAATACTGGAATATTGTTTGCGAATAAACAGTTTGTGTTGATCTTAAGGCCTTTTTCACGCACTGTGGTTTATTAAACGCATTAACATACGGTAGGGAAAATAGATATAACCTCTGAATGGTACATAAATTGCGTGCTTCAATTAATTTGTAAGGCTTAATAAAGACGCGGTTATAATATTCAACAAAAAATACATGGGAACATACTTAGCTCCTTTGATATTCAGTTATGGCAAAAGAACGACACATTTCCATTACTATGTTGTTCACAAATACCATTTTTTTTAAATGGCCGGTTATTTGAAAATGAACATACCTCATGTTTCATTTGCTCTGGAAGATTTTGCATCCCAACGACGGTGTAGACAGTCGGTGACTTTAGAACAATACTTTGTGCAGTTACGCATTTTTGAACCAACGTAGAAACACTTCCTTCAGTACCCTTCGTCTCTGATGAGCAGTCAAGAAGAATGCGATATCGCTCGCTCTCATCCAAATAACTGTTTGAAAGGAGCGCCTCCATTATTGGTATACAGAGGCTGCTATCCGTGCCAGCCGCGAATCGGATAAGATTTTCATAGTCACCGATGTTTGCGTTGATCTTGAGCAATACCTTGTCTAAAATGGAAGTCTGCCAGGGCCATTGACGCTTTCTCGATTTAGCTTTAGCAGCAAGGTATTTCCCAGCAGAGTGTTCTTGAGCGAGTTTGTGATAAAACTCAATGTTAATGGAAGTGGTCTTGTGAGATCGTTGGAGCCTTGTGGTTGTAACAGTCATCTTGGATAATATCCCAAGCTCGCATGCCCTATCAAGGATAGAAGGAACTCTTCGGAAATCATGGGGGGTGAAGACTAGCTTTTTAGAGTCGTCGAGTAGACCAGCTAAAGCAACCTTACCCAGGTTATGAATGATTTCGCCTAGATTTATATCCGTTATTTGTTTGCCTTTTGGTGTTGATCGGGCATTAGCATGGTGCATCAGAAAATCATTCACGCTGTCGAATAATTCTGTTTGAGTTGACGTTTCAGTGTTCAAAAGCTCCTTGCTCCATAAGTGACAGACCATGAGACAAAATAAAGGTGTTTTGACAAGTTCATCAATAAGTGGTTGGTCATCAAGGTAAACCTTCAGTCCATGTCCACGACAAGGATTCGATGTCGGAGCAAAGAACTTGTCGATGTACTCACGTGAGCTCTCTTGCGAGAATCCTTCGATCCACATCTTTGTGTATACCGTTGGAAGATCATCTTGATTGAAGAAGTTCTCTAGGTGAGGGCGTGTTGTTACAATGACCCGACACTCTGGAAATTCCTCCCAGCGGATGACACTGACCATATTGCTCTCTGAGCTTCGGTTCGAAGAAGAAATACCGGCATACTCATCTAGTCCGTCAAGTATGATATGACAGATTCCCTGATTCTCTCTAATGAAATTCTCCAGACCCTCTGGTGTGAGATCATCAACATCACTTAAAAGCTGGGATTTAATTGCTTCTCCGATCGATGTACGCTGACTTGTGTTTCGGAATTTCACAACAAACAGAAGTGGCAGGTGTTCTAATGCTGACCCCTTTTCTCTGTGAACCCAGTCGTAAGCCATCTTAGCAACAGCCGTGGTCTTCCCTCGTCCAGCTGGGGCCGAAATGAGGATTCGAGCTGGCAGGCTTCCGTTTACTTTCGTCGAAAATATTTCAGCAACAGAACCCTGGAGTATTTCCTTCGTGTCTTGTCCACGAGCGTCCTTCGTTACCATCGTCACAACCGTGTGCATATCTTTGAACTCAGAATAAGCATTTTGATCCCACGGTTTCATTGGAATTTTGCACAAGTGATTAAGGTACTTGTTCTTCAATTTTTCGCGACATTGCTGAACAGTCAATGATGGCGAGATCTGCTTACTGGAGATATCTGGAATGATGCAAGCATATAAGACAAAGTGACCCACTGCACCCCCATGATCTCAGTCCTTTTCGTTCGTTATTATTTTCTTAATAATTACATCAGGTTTCCTTGTTCCGACATGTTCCCTGTTCCCTATTACGTAAAGGCAAGGAAACACACGTAAAGGAAAATTCAACCTTAATACCCCCTTCACATACACGGATTTTTCTTACGAGTCCTTACGGATCACCAACTGGTAGTCAATCACAAGCATCCGTAAATAACTCGCTGGTATCCGTAAATAACTCGCTGTTATCCGTAAATAACTCGTCACAATTCGCTACAACTCGTAGACACTCTTAAGGATCCGGGAAAAGAGAGGCAAATTTGTTGACATGTCAAAAATCTTCTTACGATTGTCCACGGATTGATTTGTCAGTAAATAGCTCGTAACAATCCGTAACCATCCGTAAACCGCTCGTAACAACACGTAAACATTCGTAAACTGCTCGCAAGAATCCGTAAATGACTCGTAACAGATTTTTGTAACGGTTCGTTACCGTCAGTTTACGATTTGTTTACAAATTATTTACGGATTATTGCGAGCAGTTTACGGATGGTTACGTGTGCTTAATACGTGTTGTTTACGATTTTATTCGGGTCATTTGACGATGGCTTTACGGATTGATACGGGTTATTACGAGCATTTTACGTGTAGCTACGAGTACTTTACGAATAGATACGTATACATTACGTATGCTTACGAACTGTTTACAATTTGGCTGCAAATTCGAACCTTTCATTTTCAGTTGTTATTTGTTGGCTAAATATCGTAAGGACTCGTAAATACTCGTAACTTACTCGTATCTATTCGTAACAACACGTTAACAGGTCGTAACTAACACGTTAGTTGCTCGTAGTTATCCGTGACAACTCGTAACAAATCGTGGACTGTTGCCGTAAATGCATCGTAATAACCCGTAATAATCCGTAATGAACCGCAAACAGTTCGTAATAACTCTTAAACCGGTCGTAAAAGTGGCCAAATCGTAAAGATCTGTAAAAGATCCGTGAAGTTGTGTGATCCGTAAGGACTCGTAAGACAAACTGCTCTGATATGAAGCAGAAAAAAGGAACTAGTCTGGCGAAAGTTTAAACGAAATCGGACAAACAATAATAGCGTTTTCGGTTTTTTGAAAGTTGCAATCGCTTTACGTAAATGACGCAAGGGAATTTCAAATTGGCCGAATCGGTAATGTTACTGTGATGTATAGTGGTTGACATCTCTCCCATTTGTTCCAACACACGGAATGACAAAAATGTAAATCTGTTTAAATGTGTTACTTAGCATTATCGTCCATTTTAAAAGGAAATATATATGCTATCCATTATATACAGGGTCGGATCTAGGGGGGGGGGTTCGGCGGTTTAAACCTCCCCCTCCCCCCTCCCTTGGGCGGCCAAGTGAAAACAAAAGGGGAAGAAGAAAAGGAAAAAAAAACAGTAACACGGCACAATTTTAGGAATCCCCCCCCCCCCCCCTGGCAAAAAGCTAGATCTGCCCTAATATATACTTTAAGTAGTGCCCCGATGGAGACGGTGCTTTTGAGAAAAACATAAACTAATAGTATTTTGTTATCACGACAATCGGGAGAGTTGTCCGCATCTGCGTCTCAATACAATTTGAGCTTCGCAAATGTATATATATAATAGTGATGACATGATTGCAAGATTCAAAATGTTCTTCTTATTGGTTCGATTTACAATTATCGCTATTTATTTTCTCTTATTTTATTCTGCTTTCACTCAAATTAACTCATTGCAAAGGGTCTATTGCCCTTAGACGGGAAATATCTCTTCAAACCGATATGAAATTGAGAAATGTTAAGATCCTTGAACTTTATTTTTTCTACCATTTATATTCAAAAGAGTGTTGCTTTTTACACAATTCAATTTAAAAGTATCTAATTTTAATTGAAGCCGGGTCTCTTTCTCCTCAACTGTTTACATTTTGTAATTCAGAATATTTATTACTTTTACGTGTTATTGAAAGAAAGATAAACATATGAGCAAAAAAAATAGCAAACGTTCGACTCGGCCTTTCCAGGAGTCAAATTATGATCACATGAACAAATTCATAACCTATTTGACCTTGAATCATATTAAATGGTAAATGGCACGTAATACCATATTCATTAATGTGCTGCCACGGATGACTGAGCATCAGGCTTTTCAAAACGTATTGTCAAAATTCTCATGTTCCAAGTTTAGGCTGAGGCAATGAACGTAGGTCAAAAGCCATTATGTGTGTGTTACCTCAGTTTAAAAAAACAGTTGCTTACTTATTTACGTTGACTAATAAACAGTGGATATGAAAAAGTATTAATATCTAATAGAACCCAATAAAATACATATTACAAACTAAGTTTATGATATTTTCTTCGTTATGATTATAATAGAATCATGACTCCATTCGCATCCCTTGTTTTAGGTAACCCGTTTCATTGAGTAATACAACATGGATAAAGTTTATTTGGGACGTTATTTATAAATGAAAGTTTACTGTAAATTTCTGTAATACCTATCATCATAATATGTATTGCATTTGGGTTTAGTAACCTTTTATTTACTATTCGACAAAAGCACAATATGCACTTTAATTGTGTGAAATAGCGCAGTTGACAAGTTGGCAGAGATAATTTAGCTATCATAAAACATGAAGTTAGTAAAACGAAAAAGCGCGTGCAATATGGTTGACCTACATTCGATCTACCATGCCAAACTTGGTATGATTTTGACAACACATTTTAAAGACCCTGGTGCTCAGTCACCCGTGGACTAAATAAATATGAATAGGGTATCATTGGACAGAAACAAGTTACTTAACATCATAAATTATATTTCATGGGTATATTCTAATTTCATGTTTTCAATTTGTTTATACAGGTATAACAGGTGATTTAAAGCAGTATGCATGGCACTATTATACCAACCTGGAATAATCGGTGTCCTCTTCAGATATGTTTCAGCAAGCATGACCAGCTCAGCGTCAATGAGAGCTTGTTTCAGTCTGATATGCTGGTCGCAGGGCTCCATGGTCTGTCTCCAGTCAAACAGCATGTCACGTGTTCCCTTGCAAGTCACCCGTCCTTCTATCCTATTGGTCTCTGTGTATCTATTGATGTCTGCGACACTGAATCCGAGTGTTCGTCCTAAGGCCTCCATCTGCTCACCCGTCTCGATGTCTTCAGCCAGCTTGAAAAGAAGACCATCGGCAATACCTTCATGAGCCGCCATACCTGTGGGGAAAATAATCAAGAGTAAAGTTTAAGAAACGTATTTTGAACATTAGAGTGGGACAATAAATGAATGGTGTATGTCAGCAGGTCTGCATTCATCATGGACATGTAGCAATTATCTTCTATCAGTGTGGGTGCGAGGTTGGGGGCTTCGAAATGTTAAGAGTATCAGTTGTAGAGAAGTAGGATCTTGACGATCAAGGTATAGGTATTAAAATAAAAACCTTAATTGCCCAAAACTATGATAATAAAAAAGACAACCAGGAAAAAAAAAACATTACTGTCCATGCAATGGCCTATAAACATAGTTGCTGCCTTTTAAGCAATGCCGGTTCATTTTTCGTTATGCATTGCCATAGGCAGTGCTACCAGAGGGGGGGGGGGGGGGTCATACTGTACCTGAAAAGTACCCGTTCTTACCCTTTTATTTGTGATAAGTGTCGCTTTTACTTTGACAAGTGACTCATTTACTTTGTAATCATTGTCTCTTCCAACAAGGGGGGGGGGGGGGGGGGTGCTTGGACGGTGAAGG